>VYZT01000730.1:0-11655 GCA_013400735.1 Pomatostomus ruficeps | reverse complement strand
CAAGAGAAAGACAAGAAGATTGCTTATGAGTTTTTGTCCTGGTAGAAAATCTGTTGCTGATTAAAATAGGTACAGTTAGTAGGAAACAAAAAGACAAACACTAAAACAGCTTTCTTTCCCCATTTCCCAGTCTCAACTTCACTCTTTAACTGCAGGCTCCTCTACACCCCTGCTTACTAGCCCCAAGGAATGCAGTGGGGTGGGAGTGCGGAATGGAGGGTTGGAGGTCAATCCAAAAAACTTGGTCTATGCCACTTCTTCCTCTCACACTTTTCCCCTGCTCCAGCACAGGTCCTTTTCAGAGCTGTAGTCCTCTGGGAAAACTCCTCTTCATTGGGAGTCTTTCATGGAA
This sequence comes from Pomatostomus ruficeps, assembly GCA_013400735.1. Taxonomy (NCBI): domain Eukaryota; kingdom Metazoa; phylum Chordata; class Aves; order Passeriformes; family Timaliidae; genus Pomatostomus; species Pomatostomus ruficeps. The sequence continues at coordinate 11,303 of VYZT01000730.1, read as the reverse complement.
CATGGTTCCTTCAGGAAGTGTCCCTCTGCTCCAGCGTGGGTTCCTTCATGGGCTACAGTGTGGATGTATTCTCTGCCCTGGAACTCCTCCTCATCATTCTCTTCTGGCCTTGGCATTCCCTCTGTTTCTCCCTTTTTGTTCCCCCTCCTCTCTCCCTGGGCTGTTTTTTGTTCTTAAATACATTTTCATGGAGGTTCCATGCATGTGGTAGATGGGCTCAGCTATGTCCTGTGGTGGGTCTGTTTTGGAGCCTGTTTGACACAGGACAGCCCCTGGCTGCCTCCCTCATATGCCACTCCTGCTGTCCCCCACAACCAACACCTTGACACCTACACCCTGCACAAGAATTTAAAGACAGCAGTTAAATGTATTCAGACCTTTGCTAACACTATTTATTCCACTTCAGTTGTAGGGCTTCTTTTGTTTTGTTTTTCCGCCTTGTTTTACTGACTAAACATGGCTCTGTAAAAGTCTCTTCTATAACTATGAGCCTGAGCTAAAAAATAATTACTCTGTCATCTGATAAATAGATGGAGGAGGAGAATGATGCTGATCTGTGTACTCTTGGGTTTCTTGGATAGATGCTTATGCTGCTCTGAAAAAGAAATAAATATTAGAAAATGATAAGGTTCAGAATATTTTCTTTGAGAGGTTAGAGGGGAAAATTATATTAAATTGGGCAGCCATTCATGTTTGTTTTAGCTGGGAGGTTTTTAAAGCTCTTGTAAGTCTGTCCAGTGTCTGTAAAAGACCAGCTAGAAGAACTGAAAGGTGCAACATCAAGTTTGTCCTTTGTATATCAGCAGATTCATGATGCAGGCTCTGTGCTGTGCAGGTGTGTCATAGTAAGAACAGGATCTCTGTCAGTGGCTAAAAGCAATGAGTTTTACAAGTTGTCTAAGTACCGTTGTAATCCAGCTTGCTCTCCTTCCTTCTCCAGCCTCCGCACTTCACTAGCTTCAGAACCATGTTTTACTTGGCAGCAAAACACAAATGTGACTAGTAAGAGTCCTGCTACTTCACAAAACTATACAACCTCCATCTTGTAGAGGGACAGTTTAGCCTTCTCTGCCTTCAAGGGACTCGACAGCTCCTCCCAGTTTAGTGTTGCCTGAAAACTTGTTCAGTATATCATTTAGTCCTGCATTCAAGTTGTTTATGAAGAAGTTGAAGAGAACTAGCCCTAAAATGGAGCTCTGTGGAACCCCACTTGTGACTGGTCAACAGCCTCATGTAACCCCATTTAGTACAACCCAGTGTGTGATGTGTTTATCTAGCTGTGTGCTGGACGTTTTATACAGAAGGATACTGTGAGAGAGAGTATCAAAAGGTTTATTGAAATTCCAAAAGATTACATCAACTGGCTTCCCTTGATCAACTAGGTGGGTTACCTTGTCATAAAAGGAAATTAAGTTTGACAAGCAGGACTTTTCCCCTCATGAACCTGTGCTAGCTTTGATCAATGACTGCATTGTCTTTCAGGTGTTTTTCAATAACTCCCAGAATATTCCCCATAATTTTTCAGGCACTGAAGTGAGACTGACCCTCAACAAACCATGAATAGCTATGATTTAACTAGATACCAGATTTTTCTTGCTGATCTAGTTTATTCCATGTGACTTAAAGAAGTTATGCTCAAGGTAGCTAGCTCCCTGAGCTTTGTATTATATATGCATCTATAAGGGCACATATAATGCATGCATTCAAATAAAATCAGAAAATCAGCACCTCTGCAATTGTTACTTGGGAATAAAACCTATACTGATCATTCAATTTATTTTCATACTGACTATTATCAGTTAATATATTCTTGCTGCTTTAAATGATCATGTAATTTTACAGGAGACAGAGAAAAGGAGAAGAGTTGAAGAAGCGTATAAAAATGCTGTGACAGAACTGAAGAAAAAGTCCCACTTCGGAGGACCAGACTATGAGGTACAAATTCTGCTTTTGAAATTTTTTAAAATGCTAAGGCTTTTGAAGATTAGTTTGTTTCTCAAAGGAGTGTGTGTGTAAATCAAGGTCTTTGTGCAATGTGTTCATTCCACTTTTTCTGTCTTGGAAACTGAAACTAAATGAAGAACCTAAATCCTTCAGTGTTTTGAGAATAGAAGTCTGTCTTCACCTTGGGTTTCCTTATTCTGCTTTTGTCTAAAGCATTTTGCTTACAGATATTTTTGCTGACTTTTAAAATTATTTTTCTTGTACATTTTATAATGCTCATTTGCAAGTTGTGTACTCTTGCATTTTAATTAGTCAGCTGTCTAGATATGTAATGCAAATATGAAAGCCCTGACTGCAGAGGCAGTCCTAGAATCTGAAGTTTAATTTGAATTGTTTTAACTTGTCACTGCCACTTGAAATGTGTTGATAAATTCAATTATTTTAGGTTCTGCTTCATATGTTAAATGGCATGTTTTATCAATCTCCTCCTCAGTTTGGTAATTTAATCAGTCTGAGTCTCTTAAACTGCCTTCTGGACAATAATGTAAAGTAATGCACCTATAAAGCAGTTTGAATAATGTTTAAGAACTTGATTCTTTCATTTATGTTAATTAAGCAGGTTTCTACTTACAAATCATAGCCTGAGAAATAGTATTAATATGTTGAGATATTTAAAAGGTACTTGAGCTTATGTTCTCTGTTGTGACTGTGGCACTGTAAAAGAAAAGGATGGATAGGAAGTTGGACTTTGTCTACCTGGTTATGAACCCAGCTGCTTGTCCCAGATATCCCTGATGTAAAGTAGATTTTTGAAATTTGATGGACCAGTTTGTTTTAAAATACAATAAGAGCAGTAAACCTAGTTTTCTTAAATTACCATTTTAATTAGTAGACACAAGTTTTTAATAATTGAATCAACTTTACCTGCTGTTTATTGTTAAACTGTTCTTTCCAAGAATTCTCAATAGCGATCCACAGGATTTTGTCTTCTTGTGCTTTGAGCACATATCTGAAATCCACCCTAAGGCAATGCAATACTTGGAAGGAGTCTAAATACACAATTATGTTAATATATTTACTTACACATTGTAAACATTTTTAAGAGAAGACATATGTTAATTAAAACCTAAATCTCATATCAAAGCATATTGACACTGTTACTCAGTCTTCGGTTTCCTGGGGTTTTTGCTTGTTTATTTAAGTATCCCTAAATTCTACTTAAAGGAAATAACTTACTTTAACAAGTAGAGTTTTCAGATTAATTCTAATATAAGAATACTGGTGAAAATATTTAAGGTCTATGGAAGAAATTTCCTTCTGTCAATTATATGAATAATACAGAAATAGCTATTTCTAATATTGAACTTAACTGGAGCTCTCATGTCTCCAAAATCTTGAACTAGTTTTGTTTTTATGCTCTAGGAGGGTCCTAATAGTCTGATTAATGAAGAAGAATTCTTTGATGCTGTTGAAGCTGCTCTTGATAGACAGGATAAAATGGAAGAACAGGTATTGATACTTGAAAAATGTGTTAATGATGGGCACTTCACAGAAGACTTCTGTGATTTAATCAGTCCTGGGGTGCATCTCCTGAAACTCTAGATATTTTAGACTGACACTTACAAGTAGGATTCACTATTTAATATTTATACAGTTAAATATCATTGTTTAACACTAATTTTGAGAAAGTGACTTGACAGCTTGCATAGAAAAGGATAGTATAAGTGTTAAGCTAATTGATTGTCTCCGGTTTCGAATTCCTAAATAAGTGTATTAGTCCTGTATAAAACTTATCTTTATATGTAACTGATGCCCTGGGCAAATAAGAATATCTAATGCTGCAGCTATTTTTCAAAACCTAATTATTGCTCTGAAGTTTCTTTTGACTGTAGCAGTATGTGAAATAGGAAAGATATAGTTCTATTGATGTTTGGTTTTGTTTAAAAATTGTGTAGGCTCTGGCTATTTCTCTCACTCATTTCTTGAATACACTTCAGTGACAAGGATCAAAAAGAAATGTGTGTGATGAAATATATAGAATATGAGAAAATATAGTAGTGTATAAAATGAGAAGGAATAATAAAGTAGTGCCTCCTTTGTCTTAAAAGGTTTTTGGCTTATGAATATAGTGAATACAATGACTTGGTTAAGAATTATAAGACTTTCTAGTGGACATATAGCACCCAACAGAGTTTATCTATGTTGGGATCTCTTAGCAGAAGGTAAAAGTTTTGAGTGACTGTAGTACTACTACATCGATGCAACATGTGATGCTGCCAATCTATTTTGCTTAACCTGGAAATATACCTTGAAGTATAGATAAATGGGTAATTCAGTCTCCAGGCCCATTTGCTTTCTGAGAACTCCAGCAGGATGACAACTTCATGTCTGTCATGGACAGCATTAGTTGTTGTAGCCGCTATAAAGATTGAAGGTGTCTCACTCTTTCATAGTCCATCCAGTAGCAGCTGACTACCAGTAATTAAAGCTATTTTGTTGCAGTCCCAAAGTGAAAAGGTCAGATTATACTGGCCAATATCCTTACCTTCTGGAGATACATATTCTGCTGTGGGGACTCATAGATTTGTCCAAAAGGTAAGATATTTCTCATTATCTCCTTTGTATAATTAGCTGACTTGTATTTGTATATAATATTTTATATGGATAGGTAAGGGGTTTTTTAAATTATTTTTTTAGGTGTTTCTAGAATAACTTTCAATGGTTTACTCATTTTTTAATTGAAGCAGCTGAAATTGGAAAAGGACTGTTTTCTGTCTTGGCTAAAAAACATCCTGATTTCAGTATCTATTTAGAATACTCTTGAAGCTCATCAGTTAGAGATTATATTAAAGAAAAAAACCCAACAACTTGCTAACCTTGGTGTTTTTAAGATACCTTCACCAAAATTAATTTAATTGATGGGAAAAAAATACAATCTCTTGCATTAGGATCAATTGATTTCTTTTAGTGTTACTTGAAACACCATGCCTTTTTTAGGGCTACACTGGGAGCATAATACATCATAGGTGCATGAAATCCACATTTGCCACTGTGCTTGCTTCTTATGGTGCTTTTGTTTTCATTTTCTTCATTATCTTGTGCTTGCAAGTTGGTACTGAACGCTCTGTTGTGCCTTTGTTCTGATTACTTGGTTTTTTCTTTGTCTGTCTCTGGTAGCCCTATAGTCGCTCTTCCTCCATGTCTTCTATTGATCTAGTCAGTGCCTTTGATGTTCACAGATTCAGCGTCCAGGTACTGTATTAATGTGTAGAGTGGGGGTTGTGTATCTTTGCTGCATTTCATCCTCTTCTCTAGAACCTGGATTTTTTGTTACATAAATCGCTGTTTGCTCTAAACTAGTATGTTGAGACAAAAAATTATCTATTTCTATACTAAATGGTTGTCTTTTTACATTCTGCTTGCGTGCATATCACTTGTGCAGAGGCCCAAATCTTGTGAACTGTTGGACTGATTTCAGTAGCTTTAATAAAAATGCCTACGACTTGAAAATTTTGCATTTCTGATTATAATAAAAGTAATAAAATAACACCTATTTTGTATGGGCTGGAGATGGTCTTTGCTTCAAATTGAATGGTTTTTCATGTTTTTAAATCAAAGATTTAATTCTGTATTTAAAATTTGTCACTTGTAATAACATTAAGACACCAAATTTTAAGGTTCTCTATTATAATTTTTTACCTCTTCAACTAGTTTTATTACCAAAAGGTCATAAAGTATGTTGTTAAAAAATGAGATTGCGGATATGAGAATTTTTACAGAAGAGTTCCAATATACTCAATTATCCTTCAGAAAATGTCTGACATCCTGAATAAGTTAATTTAGTTGTAGCGGCATATTCCAGTAATGTACAAAATTACTCTAGGTGCTTGCTCTGAAGAGCATAGTTTAGAGTTGAATTAGATAAGTGAATTCATGTGTTTGGTCTTTGGTCTCAAAAAAAATTCATTCAAACAGCATTCATTCCATTACTTTCCTTCTGCTGTGGTCCATATGATTGTGAATATGGGGCTTCCTTCTGGGGTCTGTTGGTTTTGGGTTTGTTTGTTTTTAAATTATTAACTAACACTGTGTAAGGCCCCAATAAAAGCACTTTACAGTGGTTCATGTACTCTGGGTTAGACACACAGGAGAAATACTGACCAGATATTCTGAAGAGGTCAAAACAAGGCAAAAGTTTACTGGCAAGCTTTAGAAAAATCAGAGAGCTTTGGCAAAAGGTTTACTACAACATTCAATCAACATAAAACACTTCTCACAGCATTAATTTGGTCCATTCAACTTAGCAAACTTTAAATCCATGCAATGTTAAGTTACTCAAAATGTTCCAAGAAGAGGGAATTAGAAGAAGAAAGAAAGACAGAAAGATATAGAAAAGCACACATATAGCTACTAACTCCTGGATTACAGAAGTTTTCAGATAGAAACTCCAAGAGGAGGTGGGGTCAAGACCCTGTGCTGGCCTCATGCTGAGCCTTAAATACCCCTGGGCCTCCATGGGCCCTACCCCAGGTGGGATTTGTGGATACTCAGAAGATGGGTTAGGCGAGAGTGGAGCTCTGCCTCCAGTGCTCTATGACTGGCACCACTGCAGGGCTGGGATACTGGCTCTAGGGGTGGGGAGTGGGGGGCAGTTCACTGTCTCCCCAGGGCAAGGCCTGACTTGCCCTTCCCCTGCCCCACACATGCATCCCAAAATGTCTCGAGACATCCATCTTTCCAGTCTCTGACACACTGCAAACAGCCTGCTTTTTCAAGTAGAAGGAATGGATTTTTCTTTTGATTAATAGAGCCTGGAATCATACTACCTGCATACATTGCCACCAGCTTTGTGAGCAGAACCCTAACACTTACGGACTTGCTTATTGGACTGAAATCCCAACACTTGCATTGACTTATTGCAGTCAGTTAATTTCCAGAATTTGAATTTATCACAAGGGGAAAAAGTATGCAGGTCATATTGCACAACACTGATAGGCTGATCTACTGGTACTCCAGTCACGTTAATAATTCAAGTTTGGTTTTGTAGGGGAGGAGGAAGGAAATCAAGTAATAGAAAGCAAATTTGATTCTAAAGATAGAATTCATTGTCTATTAGGCTGCATTGCCAGTTCAATGTAAGGGAAACAGTCATTAAAATATGTGAACCTTCTCATTTTCACCTCTTAGGTCTGTGATAATATTTGTGGGTCCATATGGTAAACATGAGTATCAGACCACTAGTGTGGCTGAAAACCTAACCACTTAAAAACAAATCTGAGATTGACCAGGTCCTTATCACAATAATGCAAATTGACATTAAAGATCAGGGTCAAATGGACTGGATTATGGGGTCATGGTGTTGCTCTTTCTAGAAGGTGCAGTGATTATACTATGTAGAAGCTAGTACCCAGTGTCTTAGGATGTGGTTTCAAGTTAACTGACTCACTACAGAAGGAATGAACTTGCTAACTTAGAAGAAACCTACTCCCCTCTGCCCCATTCTTCCCCTATATCTTTCCTAGAACAAACTTGCAAGGTCATTAAGTTGCTCTACCTTCTCTAGAGCTTCATTGCTAGTGAACAAGCAGGTGAAAGACAACTGAGAGCATGAAGAGAAAAGCAGCACACCTTTTGGTGACAACCTTCTGTAGACCTTATTATTAGGAAATTGTCCTCTGTCCCCAGACTGAGGATTTGGCTTTTGGAAAGGCAAGCTAAATCTTGATTCTGAATAAATAGGTCTTGTTTCTAGACTTCATTTATATGAAGGGAATCTTAGTAACAGGTCAAGTAGAAACTTGCAGCTTTAAGATGGAGATGCATAAACATATTCTGACAGGAGCTGGTTCTTCAATGTGCCTTCAGAAAGGCATTGATTTGTCTCTACCAGTTGAGTGGGAGGTTGTGGGCTTAAAATACTGCAAATGTATTGCAAATCATTTTCCCCTTTTAAAGGACTATCAGATTTTAAAATATATTGAGCTCTTCTGGGGGCCTTTTAAATTAAGATCTGCCCATTTAATGTTAAGACCAAGGCTGCATGGGATAAAAGTATTTTTACAGATCATTCCTGTAGTCTGCCAGGAACCCAGAGGTAATAGTGTGGCCTCCCCACTGGGAAAGAAGCTGTGAATATTGACTAGGCGCCTAATGTGGTACCTGAAATAGGTTCAGGCTGACAGTGACCAGCAGGTAGATCACAGTTTGGACAGATAGTATGCACAAGGCAGTTGTAGGCACCTCAATTACCTGGTCAAATACAAGTAATTCCTTGTTAGCGAAAAACAACCTTCTCTCTCCCCTGAAAGCTGCAATGATAATACCTCTCCTTTCCCAAACCTAAGGGGAACTTGTCTGAAAGATGTATTAGCAGGAATGAAACTTTATTGGGAGAAGATAGGGAGAGAAACAAACTAAAGATGCCTTTCAAGTTTTCAGAGGAAGTCAGGGGACTAAATGCTGAACAATTCCAGAGGCCTTAAACTGTTTAGATTGTACCTAGGCACATTGTATGATTCTTGGGGTTGTCCTGTGCAAGGCCAGGGGTTGGACTCTGTGATCCTTGTGGGTCCCTTCCAACTCAGGTTATCTATGATTCTCTGATACTCCTGTCAATGCCTCATTCTCTTCTTTCTTTGCTATTCTCCTCCTCCCTCTGCATTTGGCATAAAGCAAAAAGCAGCAAAATACAAAACAAACACATACAAGCCATCTTTGTCCCTAATAGATTAGGAGGTAAGGGAGGAGGTAGGGACCCTGAATATGTTGCAGGTAAAGTTGCAGGAGCATAGCGAGGATTCCTTTCTAAAAGACATGACCTTGAGCTAGCAAATTGAATATTTAAATAGCTCACATTCTTACCTGGCTTGGCTTGTACTGTGTCATTGTTTCCCTGGGAAAAAAATAATTAGAAGAATATTTGGTAGGAAACCTGTTAGTAAGTGGCAGGAAAAGATAGCCTGTCTAAAAGCAGAAACACTAATCTTGTGGGTATTTATACTTCATTATAACAAAAAAAACCAACTTAAAGAAAACAAAGATAACCTCTAAAACTGGACTGATAACTTGGTTTCTGTAGAGAATTCTATAGATAAAATAAGATAAAATATCATGTCTATTGAAAGGATTTTATTTTTATGTTGTATTTTGAGGATTTTGACTTGATTCAATCACTTTTTTTCTTCATTGTACAAAAACCACTCATAGGTTCAGGCTATTAATCTTGTGATTATGCAGTTCTTAGACTAATCTGTATGTTGGTCAATTGACTAACCTTTGCTTGCAATGCATTTCCTCTTTAAAAAAAAATTCTACTGATTCAGGAAAATTGTGTCAATTACATGGACTTATTTGATGTGATGAGTTTTAGTAGTTACCTACCTTTCAGGTAAAAAACATTATTAAATTGTTTTCAGCACTTGTAAACATTACCCAGCAATGGATAGTTTAGCTTTTTGTCTCTGTTTTTATTTGGGGGAGAATAGGATTTGGAAATGGGGGGACAGACACAAAAGAAACATATGACAAGACTGTAGACTTAAAATTCATTTCCTGTCCCACCTCCCATTTTCATGCACATTATTTGGAACAAAAAAAAAAGTGTTCACATAGCTTGATAAAAATGTATCAAATATTTGACCTTTAAGAAAAGCATGCAACTGTCTAGCTAAGTATTTTTAAATAAGTATTTTAAAATAGAGGAGTCTCTGCATCATCATAACTTTTTTGAATGCAAGCATTTCTATTCTATTTTTCTAGTTGGCAATTGTGCAAAGGTGCCAATGAAACAGAATAGGCATGCTTTTCTCATGACTGTTTCCCTCACTGCTGTTTCAATATAACTTTTGATATGCATTTACTTTTTTAGAGCTCGTTTGTCTGTCTCCCCTCCCCCCTTCCCTCCTCTTCATGTTTTTAAATGCTCTTCAGTGAATATTGGCTTTCAAGTCCTACAATGAACTGTAATTCTAATTGGAGATACAGGAAGTAATTTCCTACATGCTGAAATAAAACTGTCACAGGTAGAAATAGTGAGTTTTGACACTTTAATGGTACAAAGAAAGGATAGGGAAGAACACATAAAGAATGAAATTGGAAGTTGAATCAAGATATAGGCTTATGTTTTTGAAGGCCAGAAGTATCTGCTTGATCTTAACCTGTAATAGAAGGCTCTATTGTCCAAGTTCAGCTCCTGCACAGGATTTGAAGTATTGACTTATGGCTTCCAATACTGTACAGTCCCCTGCCCAAGAAGATGAAAGGAATGATTTAAAATTTAAAAATGTGTAATTTTTCCTTTAAAGGTGGAAGAGATGGTGCAAAACCATATGACATATTCCTTGCAAGATGTAGGAGGAGATGCCAATTGGCAGCTAGTAGTAGAAGAAGGAGAAATGAAGGTAAGCATTTGGTTTATTGCTTAATTGATATAAGATGATATGCTGTGTAGACAGATATTTTTATTCTCTTTGAATACTATTACTGAGCAAGTTATGCTGTTAAAACTCCTCTCTGAGAATAGAATTGTTTAAATTAGGACCGAAGACCACATGAGCTGCAGTTTTTAATACATTCAGCAAAATATTATGCAGCACTTGCAATAGTTTTGTCTTTACAGATTCCTTTCTCATTTCCTCCTACTTAAAACTTCATATCAACATGGTGTGCAAATTCAATGTATGAAAATTTTATTTGGTAACAAGTTACTCTTGGCTACTCCACTGTGCTTGGATGCATTCTTGTGCATAGTGATAAATAAGGTAGCTTAATTCAGGACGGATAGGCAGGGCAGGCGAGTTGGGGGGGGTGACGTATGTCATGGAGGGGCTGGAAGGTATGGAGCTCACAGTTGGCAATGGCACAGTTGAGAGCCTCGGGGTAAGGATCAAAGGACAAACAATGTGGATCTCATCATGGGAGTCTATTATAGACCACCTAGCTAGGATGATGACACTGACAAATTATTTTTTGAGGAACTAAAGGGCACCTCCAAATCAAATGCCCTTGTCCTTATGGGAGACTTCAACTTGCCAGATGTTAACTGGGAACAACATACAACTGGTACAAACAGGTCCACAAGATTCCTAAAGCACCTGGATGACAACTTCATGGTACAGGTACTAAGGGATCTGACTAGGAAAGATGCCCTCCTTGATTTGTTGCTTGTTAACAGAGAGGGTCTTGTGAGTGGAGATTGGCGGCCATCTTGACCACAGTGACAATGAAGCGATCGAGTTTAAAATCTCTGTTGACAGGAGGAAAAGTGCCAGCAAAGCCTCAATGCTGGACATGAGGAGAGCAGACTTCAGGTTGTTCAGGGAACTAGTGAGTAAAGTTCCCTGGGAAAATGCTTTTGAAGG
>VYZT01000727.1:0-79584 GCA_013400735.1 Pomatostomus ruficeps | reverse complement strand
TCTTTTCCAGCCTAAATGATTTAATGAATCCATCAGTTCTGGGTCCTAACACCACTGGTACCAGCCAGACCTGTTGGCCACCAAGGCTTTGGCTGCCACATTCCTATGACAGAGGCAGCAATTGAAGCGTTCTGCTGCAGCCCAAGGGCTCTGGCCGGGCAGGGCAGAGTGGATGGGGACCCTGGGAGCTCTCTCCCCTTCCAGCAGTCACTGTGAAAGACTGGGAGTGTGTCCCCTCCTCCTGCACCAGGAGAAAAAATAGCTGGGATCTGCATATCTGCTCTCCTGTGTTCCGAATATTCTCCAACTGATATAATTAAGAACCTAATCACAGGGGTTCAGGATAGAAAAGATATATTAGATAATATTGTTCATTGCCTTGGGACCAGCACAAGATTGTTTCCTGTGAAATAGTTTGCGGACTTCAGGGGGAGTTGAGGTCTATAGCGTCGTGCAGGCTCACACTCTTATTGAAGAGCTGCAAGGCTTATACATACATCTTTATTAAAGCTTTTATTAAAAACCAAAAAAAAGGCATTTCCATGTCCACTTGCTCTTGCAGATTTCAGCAGTGCTTCTTTATTTCTCTGTGATAAAAACACATTTATTAGTTTTGTATGCTCAAAGGGAAGTAGAAAAAAAATAATAAAAGAAGAAATTGGAAATGAGGAAATACTTGGCCTTTTTAAGTCAGTGGAAGCCTTCAGGTGTCTTGAAGTTTCAACAAGAGCCTCATCCTTTTTCCAGCTTATTTCCCTTAGAGACGAGAGCTGTAAAAGAGGCTTACTTTGTGCACCTTATTTATAATTTTAATGAGGTAGCATATAATGCATAAATATCTTAATTTTCAAGTTAAATGGGTCTTTTTAATCATGACCGACATGGAGTCAGATGCAGGGCAATAAAATGTTCAAAACTTTGCATGCTCTGAAGCTTGAGAATGTTAAATGATTTGCAGCAAATTGCTTCCATCTCACTAACAGATGAAACTAGCAAACTGAAATTTTGTCTTTTCTGCAGTGTTACTGTGGCTGGGATGCCAGGTGCGAGGTCAGATGTTCCAGGCTAAGCAATATTATGGTCCAGTGCTGCCTCTAAGTGCCTGCAATGCCACCCAGTACAAGCTGGACTCCTTTTCATGCAGAGAAAGAAGGCCTGGCTGCTGGTGGGGAGAGTCAATCTGGATCATCAGCCTGTAATTCCATAAAATAAGGAGCTTCCTCCCATAATCATCACTCTGATTGTTGTACAAGTTAAAATAAATGCTTCTGCCATGAGGAGCGGCAAAGCACAACACCAGAATGGCTTGGCACTTGCCAGTCTTAATCTGCTGTGTCAAAGGTGAGTTAAGGCTTAGAAATTAAGTCTCTTAACAGAGTAAATTTATCTTAGTAACTGGATCAGTTTCTGCAACCCGACAGACCAAAAATATCACACTGGAGCAAGGTTTGATTCATGGCCTTTACCGTTTGTTGTCATTGCATGAAATTTTAACCCTGGTACACCCAACAGCCCAGGGTTTGGTTTCACTCCCTATTGTTGCCAATATATTGGATATCTAAACTAATTAGAGAAACTTGATGATTGAAACTCATTTCCAGCTTTGTACAAAAGCAGGTGTTAGAAACTATTTATTTAGAGTACCTTTAGCGTAAGGGAGGTTATGAGTGCCCATCCCTGGCAGAGTTCAAGGCCAGGCTGTTCAGAGCTCTGAGCAACCCAGTCTAGGGCAAGGTGTCCCTGCCCACAGCAGGGGCTTGGAGCTGGATAATCTTTAAGGTCACTTCCAGGCCAAACCATTCTCTAATTCTAAGTAAAGTCTCTTTATGGGAGTCAAAACAGCAATGGCCAACTGTGTCACAAAGTCACCCTCGAAACTTCTTGGAAACACTGCTGGTATCCATTGGAACTGTTCAGCTTGATTAAATGTTCTTGCAAAAAGTAGCCTGCAAAAGCTATTTCTTTGCTCTCAGCTGGAAACTGATCAAATACTTAATGCTGACCCGTGTTTGCAAGGTTTTTGTGTGAAAATTTGTTGAAGAAGAATCTTCTCTGTGGTGAGACAGTGCTGTGCTGAGTTCTATTGATGCCTTAAGATTTAACTTCTATATTTTTCAGACTCTGTACTGCTTAAGTGTAACTCTCAAACTACATATGGGCTGTGAGCTCCTGTTCTCCCATCCTGCTCAGACACAACAAATCCTCTCCAGGCCTGGACTCAAGGACACCTCGCTGTCCCAGGCCCTGAAATATGGAAACTGAGCCTCTAAAAGGGGGGACAGACTTGGGGTAAATGACATCATCACCTTAAATTGTAATTGGAGAATTAGCTCTGATATGTAAATTGATCAAAACTTATAAAAGTGTAAAAAACTCGTGACCTGGGGTCCATCTTGAGTGTAGCCTCTCCCAGAGAGGGCTTTGACCGCCCGAGGTGTCCCTATTGAAGGCCCTTCAATAAATACCCATTTTATTCTCTTCATCTTGTCTGGCCTCTGTTCTAGGCAGCCTCTGATCAGGCATCACTATAATCTGGGAGTTTGGGCCAAAAGGCTCTTGGCACGAGAGTCTTCACAGGTAATGGTGCTGAAAAATCAGAAATTCCACATGCAGTGACACCAGCAGAACCAAGTTAGAAACGATGAGCCTAGTCACAGTGACTCTGAAAATGTGGAGCAAACATCTGCATTTGGTCCAAAACAGAAAAACTCCCAAAATTTATGAAGAGTCTTACTGGATTTAAAATTTCTGCTGTTCAAATGGGCCCACTGAAAGAATAAAAACATCCATTCATGTTGCATTGGTTATATTAAGTTTGTATATTGAAATTGGCTTAAGAGACATTAAACTGAAGCTGTGAAGGAAAATTTTATTGTACTGTTAAACTTTACTATTTATTAACTTTATTGAAAGGATAAAATGGGAGTAATAAAAATGCAAGTCTGAAAACACATAATTGCAGGCTCTGAGGAGCAAGATGTTTTCAAGAGAGTTCAAGAGTGGTGTCTAAGATTAGACATAGGAGTGAAACCTTCAGTTCTGCTGGGAAATTTTAGTTCTCTATGAAATTTTGTAGCACTGCTGGGAACACTGCAATGGCTGTGTCCACCAAGGCAAGGTTGGATTGCATCTCTTGTGGTGGTGATGCTTGGCTGCAAACCCTGTCTGTGCAAGCTGGAACTTCAGGCTGTGCATCCCAAAGTGGGTGCAAGTCTAGCATTGCCACTGAGGGTTTAGCACTGCTCTTAAAACTTCCTGTGAAAGCAGAAGGACCAAAAATCTCTTCAGGCTGCACTTCATTCCTGCAATATTGTCTTTTTGGATTGCCCCAGCAATTCTCTGTTCTGTGCCTGCCTCTATTCCCTTTGTTTCATCTTTGCAGGAGCCTCCCTGGCTGCTTTGGGTCTGACCTGAGATGCCCAATGGGATGAGGTGAAGGCACAGCAGGAAACAATCACAGGTGAAAAATTGTTTGGGAAAGAGGGTGGTGGTGGGGACATGTTTTCAAAGTTATTTATTTATTTGCAAAGTTTCCATAAAAAATACCTCTGCGTCAGCCATTTTAGTGTCAATCTTTAACCAAAGGACTTGCTATGATTTTTTTTTTCAAGATTTAAAAAAAGCATAAAGAAAATTAATTTTAGAAGGTCTCAGCAAGCTTAAATGATTGAAATTGTTGTAGTCAGAAGAAATCACAGTAGAAGCATGTGGGAAGTTGCCTTAAAAATTATCTGTGAGCCCTGCAGTAGCAGGTATATCCCAGGTACTGCCAAAATCCTGCCAGGAGCTCAGCAGTGCTGCTGCCCCTTGCACGGGTCACACGGTCAGGGGGAAGGGCTGTCTGGGGTTAGGTTGAGCCCATGTGGCTCCCTCGGATTATTGGTCACGTCAAGAGCTGAGAGATGCTTTTAAAACTAATCCCAGAGCATTTCTGTCTGTTACACAAAACCTAAAAGAAAAACGCTTTATTTTGTAAGTACTACTGTAACAGCCATCAGTACTACTGATAATACAAGCAAACCTTTCAGAAACTGAGTGTGTAAGAGCAAGGAGGTAAAATGAAAATCAATAGGCAAACCCAACAAGTACTGCCTCTGCCAGAAGCATGCTACAATTTACATGTCCTTTTTCTCCAGGGCTTGTTTGCATGTTTATCAGCTTATTTCTCAGCTTGATAGTTTGGTAAATATATAAAAAAATAAATATATATATAAATATATATATATAAAGAAACATATACATATATTCATTTAGAACTACAAGGGTGACTCTCATAATGTACCATATCCTAGAGAGTCACATGCTGGCAGTCAAACCTGTACAGGAAAATGAAACCTGTAGAACCATGAAGAGTTGGGAACTTTCTTCTGAGCTGTCTCTAAAAGGCAAAAACTGTGGGCACAGGATCTAGGATTTTCCCATCTGGGTTTTGTTGCTGTTGTTCTGAACTTAGATGTTTTTATTTCTGGATTTATTTTTCTGGAAATTAAAATTAACAATTATTTTGGGAATGCCAAGGGCATCTTCTGCACTTCCATGTTGTCAAAGGAGACGGGGAGTTTGTTGCTTGCCTGGCTTGCTGGGTAACTAACAGATTTTCACTCTCACTAACATGTTCTGCTGAAGATCTGCTGAAGCAGAGACTTAGAGCAGATGAGGATGTGGGATGCTCACAGCCCATGGGATTTGCAGCCAGGAAGCCAAAGGTTCTACAAATAACTCTGTTTTTGCCTTAAGCTATAAACCACATTCTGTTATGCAGATCTGGCAGGGTTAAGATAAAGCTTCAATACTTTCATTCCTCTGAATAGTTTCATTCCACTGTGCCCTCTGAAAATGAAGAAATAATTGGATGGAAGTAGATTTAAATCTATTACTCTTCAAGGAGTACCAGGATTTGTGCATGTGTTTGTTTTACAACGAGTTCATACCACTAGTCAGCTTTCTTCCTGTCCATAAATTCTTTTTAGAAGAAAATATATTGCAGGATCTATTCTGAGCCTCACGATGCTGGCTGTGAATAGAACAGAGCAATTCAGACCTGGCACTGAGGCGTCATCCTGCTTCCACCACCTTCTATTTTTGGATGTTCACATTTCCCATACAATCAGTGGTAAATACTTTGCTGCACAGTATTCCAATGAAGCCTTATCATCAGTTCCTCTGAAGGAGGAAGGTATCTCATGCCATCTATTACTTCTGTCTGCTACTTCATAAATCTGCTGCTTCATTCAGGAGAATTCTTACCTGTTTCTCAATGGGTTGCACAAGCCATTTTGAGCATTAACTCAAATGGGTGGGTGTTGGAACTGTGGCTTTTGAAAAGGTGAGAAGTGGAAAAGTTCAAAAAGCAGAAGTCCCATGCAGATCAGATGTGCTGCAGGCACAGACCATTTGCACCTAAGGGCACAGGTGGTAAGAGAGGTGAATGATAGCTTGGTTTTGGTGCTCAAGGCTTTCAGAGATGCTGTGCAGCTCATGTGCACTGATATTCTTATTTTGGTTAAAGCCACTAGGTAGTGCTGTGTTACAGCTGTTTTCCTGTGCTCACCCTCACCCTGCCAGGGCCTGACTTTGGGAAAGTGACTTACCAGTGTCATTCCACTGCCAGGTGTAGTTCTCACAAGACCTCAGGCAGAAGAATGAGTAAGAGCAACTTCTAGGAAGTAAGGCAGGAAAAAGTGAGGAAAACATCCATTTCTTCTTGTCTCTGCCTCCCCACGAGCATAAAGAAGCTTGGAGGAGGAACTTTTGAAGTTAAATAAGGCACTCGTCTCTAGTAGCTGAAAGGGAGCTAATTAACATATAGGCTCGAGAGAAAAAAACATGCTTTAATAACCAAAGAGATAATTAAGACTATCTCCTTTACACCTTACAGACTGCTGGCCATCATGTTTCATGGTACAGTTCCTGCACTGTCTGCTTCAGAGTGAGAACTGATCTCTGAAAGACACACAATCTTTATTTTGTAGTCAAGCTTGTAAGATCAGTGACTCCCAGCTACTCTCAGAGAGCCCGTGGTCCCAACATCCTTCTCTAGTCTAGTATTATACCTACACTGGCCTCTGTAGGTATTCCCAAATTAACTTGAGATCATTTATTATGATCACCAGACAGGGATGGTCTGTAGTAGCACGGAGTTTGGTGGAAGTCCTCACAACCTGTCAGGAATCAGACTAAAGACTGCAGGAGAGCTTTGCAGTTGCTGTCAATGACCTATGGAATTCGGTGCCACTGATGGTCTCTTATTAGTAGACTTGACAGCCACAATGTAACGACACATTAAGGCAAATTTTCCACACCACCGTCCTAACTGGCTGAGCGAGAGGAGACAACAGCAAGGTCACATTTGCCATCAAATTTCCTTGCTAACAGCACAAAATGTAAATAAAAGTCATTCTAAATTCTAATTCTCTCTTTGTCAAAGGGTGGCCAATGATTAGCTTTCCAGCTCACATAATTTGGTCTAAAGTTAGAGACATGGAAATAATAGGCAGCTGGTTTCATTTGGGAGTCACATAATACAGTTCTTCTGCGGCCTTTTCCTTGCCACAAATTCAGGGAAGCTTTGCATGGAACGGAAATAATACTTGCACTGTGCTTTTGAAGAGATTGTGGGCCAAGCCAAGGAAGCTGGAGTGGAGCAGGAGAGCCAAAGGATAGCACAAACCAGTAATGAAAGCAACATGAGATACCGTTTGGCCAGAGAAAGATGAGAACAGTGGTAGGGTTTAAGGGTTCATTATGAAATAACCCTCACAAGAAAAGGAATGTGTTCAGGGATCAGGATGGGGTGCTAGGAACTGGGAAAAGTGGAGTTTATTTCTGACCTTGTCATGTCCTGTCTGTGTGCTTTTCTATCTGTGACTCAGTTTCCCAGCCCACATCAATCCTCACTTCAAAGCTGTTCTGTGGGCTGCTCCATGGAGGCTTCTGGCCTCTTTTGGGAGCCCAGCTGCATAGCTGAAAGGGAGAATGTCCTTCTTAACTTGACTGTTCAATGTTTTATACTTCAGATGAAATGAAAAGCTAAACAGAATGATTTCTGTACAAACCCTTGAAGAAATAAGAAATTGAAAAAAAAAAGCTCTATGTGTTTTAGATTCACCTTCCATTAGGCTCCCCCTGGCCCCAGCACATCTAGCTCAAAGATCTCTGACAAGCATTCTGTAATCCTGATTTCTGCTGGCAAGTGTCTTGGGAATAAACTGTCCCAGAGCCATTATTAAATAATGTGGTGGCTAAAGTGAACACCTCCATTCCTGCTGCACATTCAAGGCAGTGATTTCCTGCTTTTAGAGTCTGTTACGCTACTGCAGTCTGGCCTTCAGGTCTGAAGGGAGGAGGAGGAAGAAATAGGGCTACCATTAAAAGATTTTTGCAGTGGTATAGCAGAGACTTGGGTTTGGATGATTCAATCTTTTCATGAGAATGATTTCAAGATAGATAAGAGAGAAATGATAAGTGACATCTGGCAAAGAGGTCATTAAGGCCTGGGAGTATATACAGAAATATTTCCTCACATTATGTGAGGAAAAATGTGTATACATCTCTCACCAGAGGGGGTAGTGTTTTGCTTTCGAAATGAACCTGAGGAATACTGAAAAGATACCTTAAGGAATGAAGTTCAAAAACCTTTTTTCTGTGAGAAAATCAGGCCCTAAAACGATCCATACCGTTGCTCATTATTGCAGCATGGTCAGACCGTGTCCCTAGAGTTTTGGAAGTTCATCTGTGTGTCTCTGTTAGGAAAGACTACCCCCAGATTTGTTTGCCACTGCACTGAGGGTGAATCAGGTACATATTAAAGACCAGAGGCCCTGGAGACTTTGAGGGAAACTCAAGGAAAGAGGACTAATTCGAGGCACCAGGAGAAAAGATTTAGAAATATTAAGTAAGGATTTAATGAGCTTGTTGCATAGACGTAGAGAGCAAATCAAGTTATTTCTTCCCATTCAAAGAGTCTGTATTTGTAATCCCAAAAAGTCAACTACAGAAGAGCTTTACTGAGTGCCTTTTTCACACCTTTCCCGTTTGAAAGAATGGGAGCCCCAGCTCAGAACACGAATGCTTTCAGTTCATGGATCTCATTTAGGTAACCCGGCAGGTGGGAGAGCGAAGTGTCCCATTCCCACAGACACCACTAGAGGCCACCGCAAACCTCCACAAAGAGCTAAAATTCTCTGATTTCCAACAGAGAGCAAATATACAAAGAGGAACCACAAGGCCGTACTGTGTCCCATATGAGCATATGTTTTGTGTCTTCTGTAACGAAGGAAAATGTGGATGAGCTTGCATCAAGCTCATGTATCCATCAGGTTTTTAATATTTTTTAAGGGACAATTTTTTTTCCTTGAAAGTTAGAAGAAATATTTTTCATCATCATGGTAATTTTTGTGAGAGTAATACATGTTATATCTGTTTTGTGGAGGGGAAATATTAGGTCCAGAGAATTTAGGAGACTTGCAGAGGTTATTAGATATTGTTATTAATTCTTGCTGTAGAAGCATAATGTGCTCTGGGCCAGAGATTGTTTAAAGCTTTTTTTATTTACTAGGCCCAGCTATCACGTGTGTTATAATGAAGAAAATAGACCACAGCTTTCTTAAAATTCAAAAGCCTTTATTTAATGCAATGCCTTGATTTAATACAATGTTATATGTTATAATATGTTATATATTATAATATGTTATAATGAAGAAAATGGACCACAGCTTTCTTAAAATTCAGCCTTTATTTAATACAATGAACAGCCTTGCACTGCAGTGCTGGTCTTTTCTAGAGCTAAGTGCTGACACCAGTTTCCAATACTATCTCAACTTTTATAAACCACATTCACCTGCAGCTGTAGGATCAGGAAGCCTGATGCAGCATTTTTCATGGCTGAATACAGAAATTTGGCTCAGCCAGAATAGAGAACATAATTAAATAAAATTTAAACTGGAAGGGCATAGCCATTCCACTTTTCACTCCATTTAGGAGCATGCCCAATGCAGCATATTTTGCTGTGTCTTAGAAAAATTAAATGGATTACGTTACACTTTATGACAAATTATTTCATACAAAGTTGGCTTTTCTCCATGGAAAACCTCTGTCTAATACTTTCACCAGTAAATATTGGCAGCAGTGACCGAAGGTTGTCAAGTCAGCCTTTCACATTAGGTTGCATATTGCTTTGTGGTGTATCCCAGTGCTAAAGAAAAATGTTCAATTCTGTCAGCTGTGTCTGAAGTGAAGAGTTTGGCCTTAGGAAAACTGGGACTTTTAGAGCTAAGGGTCAGATCATGTGGAGATGTATTTAAAATTCACACCAGTGGGGTAACACTTTTTTTCCTACGTCATTAATAAGAAAGGGTGGGTTGGTATTGCATGATTAAGTCGCTATTGCATTTTATTATTTTCATAATGGCAGCTGTGGGAAGTGTAGAGCTGGATGTTCCTCCTCAATTTTGTTTGCCTGCACCTCTCAGTTTTTTGTATTATGCCTGTTATTAATGTGAAAATGCCAGCTGAAATATTTTAATAGGTTTAAATGGCCCATCTCAGCAGAGAGAAGGGGATTGAATTTTTCCCATAACTTACAGCAATGGAGATCTGCTAGAAACATTAGGATGTATTTGTTTTCCTTTTCCTAATTACATAGGGCATGTTATCAGATCTGCTCTGGTGAATCCTCGACTCTCTGCAGGCTTAAACAAACCTGGCCAATTTCACGTGTGTGTGCCGCTTTCCTCCTCTGAGCCTGTTTGTTTACCTCCAATGAAAGTTTTGTTTGGACTGTAACAGATTCTTTTTGCCAAAAGGATATTTTTATCTTGCAAATAAATACACAAACCTTTGCTTAGCGTGCTTTTATAAAGGGTTAAAGTGGTACATGTCACGGAGATGCAATATTCTTGCAATATGCATCCAATATTCTTGGCCCTGCAGGCTGTCACTGCCTCGTGCCCCTCTGCATTCCCACTGGGGAGCATCACTGCCAGCTGAGGCATCTGCCTTGGGCTGCTGCTCCTGGCTTCTCGACCTTCATGGATCAATCACAAAGCCAGCAGGACTCTCCAGGAGCCTCTGAGGTGCTGGAAATATCAATAAGGTAATTCAAATTTCTCTCTTCCCCAGCTGTTCAACCTCTCAGAACCTGCTACCTGTTCTCCTTAGGTGTTCAGTTGCTCTGTTGCTGTGCCCAGACTCCCAAAACAGGTGAAAAACAGAGGTACTGTTTTCAAACGTGCTTTGGGGAAAGGTCCTCATTAAGTAGTCATTCACCAGCTCCCAGTTAATTCACTGGGAATTAGGTACCTGAAAATGTAACAGGGGCTTTAAAAACTTTTTAAAAGGATGACCTCTCCACAGAAGTACTTTAGGTGCAGTGATTCTCTGTAAATGTTAGGCTCTGTAGGTCTGCTTAAGCCTGGATTATAAATTAAACTACAACTTTAGATACATAATTAATGCACTTCAGTTAGGAAAATAATTGTGCTGTCTCCCCTGTAGTCAGGGAGAGAAATGAGCTGCTCGCACCACCAGGATCTCAGCTGCTGTCAGTAGGTGCCTTGCTGCTTCCTGGGGTACTCAGGGTGACAGCAGCTAAGTGCCTAAAGTTAATTAATAGAGGACTGGGAACGACTCATCTGTAAATCACTTTTAGGCTTGCAATGTAGATGTTTTTGGAAGGTAGCTTGTTAAATTGAAAGATGTTTCTTTCTGACAGAGGTCAGAATTATTTTATTTTTTTTTTTAACTAAGGATAAAACAGGTGAGACTTAGAGCAGATATTAAAAATCAAAACAATAGAAAAGGATGGTTTTGAATGCTCACTTCTGTGGAATTATGAGTGGTCCTTTGGAAAGGGTGGGCTCCACACTGAGGGGCTGAGGCACTGTAAAGCATTCTTTCCATGGTTCCTGTTGCCTGCCTTTGCTTCCCTGGCAGGTGTTACACACCTGTAGAAAGAGTGCTGCTGTGAACATTCATTTTTAACCCTTTATTTCTGGCAAATAATTTCAGGAGGATGCAGAAGCTGTACCTTTAAATGGGAGGTTTCTGAACAGCGGTCACTGAAACACCAGGCCATGTCACAGAGTCCCAGCTGGTTGCTGAATGGGTGTAACTATCATCTGTAAAAAAATATTAGATGGACTCTTTAATGAGCAGTGTAAGCATACTTTCTTGTGGAAACCAAAGGGCACAAAGTAAGATGGTTTCTTGAGTCAGAGGTCCTTTTATTTCCCTTTCTGGTTCTCAGTGTGTACCACACTTGTCTGTACTATTATTAGGCCCCTTTGCAGACACAAACACAGAAACTCATTGGCAGTCACTGGTGGATTAAAGGATTTATCTCAAGAAACAGTCTGGCTGGAGAATGGATGGCAGAAGTAAAAACACTCAGATATGAATAATGTGGTTTCTTTCTTGATTTTCTTTTTCTCCTTATGATCTATTTTCACGGCAAGGCATTAGCACTGGAGATTCGAGAAACGGTTGTGTAATAATTTACATAATAAACCCTGGCATCAATCTGCAGTAGTGACAAACATATGTTCTGGTGGGCTGAGGCTCATTAGGCGTAGCTCTTTCTCACCCACTGCTCCTAGAGATGTTAAAGCCTGTATTTAGTTAGGCTGGAACTATTCTTGTTCTGAGTTAATGGTATGGACACATGAAGGCATTTGAAAAGGTCCCTCAAAGGCTTGTTTTCAATTCATCAGAATAGTGTGAAGAAATTAGTGGCAAGATCATGAGGAAGTGTAAACCCAAAGGTTAAATTGGCTCAAATTATCAGGAGCATCGTGCTGCCCTACAGTGAGGAGATGAAGGTGAGCCCCTAAACTGCTTCCTACCACAGCTTTTGCTGGGCCACAAATTAGAGATCTGCTGGAGTCTGCTTGTTCTGGGAGTGCTGGTTTTAACCAAGTGAAGTCAAGACATTTATTCCCGCTCCTTAAGGAAGGATTTAATGCAGCAACAGCAGCGTGATCCCTGGGATGATCCCAGTCACAACTGCGGAGTTCTGGTGGGTGCAAGGCCTGTCTGGTAGGCCAAGTGCAAAAGGAGCAAAAGCAGCTTTCTTCCACTGGCCAGGGACCTTTGCAGAGCATTAGAATTCTGAAGTTGAAACCTGACTTCAGGCTCTAAGTTATTGCCTTACGCAGGACGTAGCTTTGTGGCAGGTTGAGTTGTTCTGGTGTGAGTTCCTGCTGTATTACATGGGGCAGTAGATGGGCACGAGAATTTTCAGATAAAGAATGTCCCGCAGCATTGTGTGCCTGGACTTAAAGTAAAAATTTTATGAATGTGTATTTCTTACCATGTTAAATAAATATGTTGTGAGAGGATAGTTGAATTCCTCATCTGTGTGATGTTTCCAGAAGCCACAAATTGTCCCAGTGTAATCCTCCAGAAAAGGAAAGGCTCCAGCTCTATCACATAGTGAGACTTGTGTTATCAGTTTTGAAAGCAGCTCACACTTACAATCAGTGATGCACAAAATACTCATCAGAATTAAGTTAGCTTCGAGTGGAGCAGGGCTGGAATTGTTTATGCTGCACGCCGCTGATTGCAAGATGTTGATGAGCTAATTAATGGTGAAGTTGTGAGTGCCTCAATCTGTGGTTAATCAGTGCATTAAAATAGATAGGAGTGTTGCCACACAACAGGAAACCTATGAGGGTCTTAGGGGTTCTATTCTTTCCCCTTGCCCCCCCCAGCAGCAGGGTCTGGAGCTCTGAGTGAGGAGAAAGGAGGCTTTGGTGTTCTTTGCCTGGGTTCTTGTCCAATATTCTTGACCTACATTTATTGGTTTTGCCATATTTATTCAAGCTTTGTATTTTAGTTTGCTTTATTTATGGAAGGAGGAAAAAATAACTTCCCTATTCCAGGATTTGTGAGCCTGTCTTGGGTGAGATGAGGGAGCCTTGCATTTCACCTGAGCTCTAAGGGTGCAAACAGAGCAGTGCTTCCTCTGGTGCCTGTAACCCTGCATGATTTCTCTGACCCCTATTTCTTAGAGCAGCAGAGGCTTTAGGATCCTGATTAGCTCCTTACTTTCCACCAGAAACATCTATTTCCTTACCTATTGTTTCCTGTGTTGCATGAGTTTCTGGTCCTTTGGCCTCTTGCTCTTTGAGGGAGTTGACTTCCTTTTGTGGGCCCTGTTTGCTCATCCGAGGTCAGGTTTCTCTGGGCAAGGTCTGCTGGCTACTCTTAGGATTTATAAAGCAGGAACTGCTCAAGGTGCTCTCCTTGCCATCCTTTATCTCGTCCTTCTGGCCTCTGGCTGCTTTCAGTGTTTGATTCATGTCTTTGTGCACAGTGGAATTCTGGACTACACTGACTCACAAGTGTGACCACTTCTGGCTTTATGCCCAACTTTTGCTCAATGTCTGTTTTGCTTGTGATGCCAATTTCTTCAAAGCATTTAAAACAGCAGAATGTTGAAAAATTGAATTGCTTTCCTTCCATGAAAAAAAAAAATAATTAGACTAAAATCGTCATTTTTCTAAGTCAGGATGATTTGGTTTAGTTCTTTAGGTTGGCTCTTTTGCTGTTTCCTTTACTCAAGAAGAGGTGGGGCAGGAGTTTCTTAAAAAACATTGAAGGTTGCCAATATGTCCAGACTTTCAAAACTTTTATCAGCCATGCTAATGGAAATATTACAATGTCATGCAAATGTGAATTAGTTGGCAGAACATCTTGTTGCAGCCAGGGAAAAAAGGCCCTGCATACTGAGTGGCATATTTATACTTTTCAATGGCATCCTTATTGGCTAAAGTGGAACACATGTAGCTGTACTTTGTAAAAATAATGAAGTCAAGGATATGAAATAGCAAGGCTCCTCCAGCATTCAAACACTCTTTCAGATCAACAAATTGAAAGAGTCTTTCAGGATTCTCTTGTGGCTTTGTGCACGAAAGATGAAATCATTCAAAGAACAGGGCATAAAGATACCATCTGATATGGGGATCAAAATAATGCACTGTGTGCTAGGAGAATAAGACCAGTACAGAAACAGTCCTGAATGAGGTTTAGGATTCATTGTTCCCTATAAAATTGATTGACAATTCTTTTTCAACTGCATAATTTTTAAAAGAGCTACAGGAATTGTTCAGCCCAACCTCATTTATATTTTGAAATAAAGCTTTGTGTGCTTTTATTCATCATGGCAAGCATAGAAAAAAAATATCAGCACTTATCTGATCCTGGCTTTACATAATGCAGCATTAGTCAACAAAGTTTTACCTGCATTCCTCCTGTGGGTTACTGGGCTAAATCCTGAAAGTCATTACCATTTCATGGCTGCTTGGTGTCTTGTTCAGAAATAAGTTGGAGAGCTCAGCTTAGCTCCTGTTGGATCAGCAGAGCTGTACCAGAGATGTGTAGGCTGTTTTGGACAAAATGAGAACAAACTCAAAAAAATGGAGCTAAACCCCAGATTTAGGCTACAGTCCAGCAATGAGTTCCATTGTTGTTTCCATGGAGCTCAGTGCAGGATCAGCCAGAGTTGTTTTTTAAAAAATATTCTCATGAGGCCATAGGGTTTCCTGTCTTGCTGGGAGCATGGGAGGAAGAACAGTAATTTTGTGTTATCTTGGCATATCTTCCATGCCTTTTAGTGGAGAACAGAATGGAGACAGGAGCAAAAGGCACCTATATTGAAACATAATGATTCTTTCTCTTCCTTTCTTGTTTTTTGGAGTTTTTTTAAATCCCAAAGAAGTTCAGACCTGCAGTAAGTTGTGAAGGAGGGATTGAAGTGATGGATTGTTTCTATGCTTCTTTAATATATGATTGCCTTGTCTTTTTCTGTCTTTTTGTGTCCTTTTTATTTATTTATTTATTTTCTCTTGCTATATATAATGAGGATTATAAATTAAAAACACCTCCAAAGAGCAGCCTGCTTCAGAATAAGCCAAACGGATGGATGCTGCTGCGTGAACCTTGTTTCTGATTTTGTAGGTGTGCAACTGCCAGTCATCCTCTCAGCTCTGAACATCCCCACCTGTGAGAGCCGTATCATCCATTTCTGTTTGCTTCCAGCTGACGTGGTTATCGTGGCAGAAAGAGAGCGCTTGTGAAAGAGGAGCTTTCCCTTAGGCTTGTTCCCAACCTACTGCACGCTGCAAAACGCTCCCAGAACTTCCACAACTTCTGTCCTTTCTCTCGAAAAGGCTGGCGGAGCATGACGTAAACGGCATTCTGAAAGTTCATGCAAATAGGCTTTGCTCTTTTCCCGAAGCTGCTGAACAGCTTTTGAGTGGGGAATGGTGCTGAGAGGAGGGCTGCTATTTTAAACCAGCTACAATTCTGGGTCTCTGCAGCTGACAGCAGCACTTCCCGGGGTGGGAGCTGGCTCCTGTCCCTGAGAAGGAAAACAAAAGGTCCTTCATAGCCTGGCTCCCAATGCTGCTGATGGCACTCAATTACTGCTCGGATTAACGGGACGTGATGGTGCAAGTTCCCCTCCGTACTCCAGACATCCCTATTGCTGTCCCACCCACACCCCCAGCCTGCTCTGGCAGGGAAAAGGGCCGTGAGAACTCCCCGTGGTGATTCATCTCACCCTAGGGCAGGTGGCTGAGCCCTGTCCTGTCGATAAAAACCTGTGCAAGCTGGTTCCTTTCAGCTCTTCACATGGGCTCTGCTTAACCAAGCCGGCACAGCTGTAGGTTGATCATCTGAATTCCCTTCCTGCATCTGTGTGCATCTCACCTGGCAAGGGGATAAACCCTTCAAAAAAACGTGGTGGGACATTTCATTCTTATGGGAAAGTTACCTGCAGTAACTAGTTTGGAGTTCTTAGGCTCTTTGTAATGTTCTAAATTATCCCCCCCTTCCTGGGAGCCTGTTTTCCAGTTCCTCCACGCTCAGATTGCATGAGGGCTCATCCCCCCAGCCCTTTGGTTTACTTCTTTC
Organism: Pomatostomus ruficeps; assembly: GCA_013400735.1. Lineage (NCBI taxonomy): Eukaryota > Metazoa > Chordata > Aves > Passeriformes > Timaliidae > Pomatostomus > Pomatostomus ruficeps. The sequence goes on along the minus strand of VYZT01000727.1, from coordinate 63,672 downwards.
TCCATATCCCTGGTACTGTGCAACATTTCAGACACTGTGGATATGTAATTCCATCATGATGCTGCCGTTTAAGATTCCTTTCTTGCTTTCCCCAACTCAGATCTTTAATTCAGCATTCAGTGTGTTATGGCTTCCTTTCTTTCAAGAAACTCTACTTCCCATCCTACCTTCCCTGCAAAAGATTAAACCTCATCACAGTCTGAGCATCTTTGAATGCCTGTCTGTAACTTGAGTTCTGAATTTAGAGCTGCTTTTTATTTCAAGAGCACTGAGCAAACCAAAACAGGCTTGAATTTATTTAGTGCCATGTATATATCGAGATGCATCTCCATCTGTGCTCTTCTGGGTGTTGATTTGCTCCATGAAGAGCTGCAGGTGTTACTAGATCCTTCTCTTGGTTCTGGAGAAATATGTGCCCATGACACTACGCTGAGCGGTGGAAAGTAAAAACACAGAACTCATCTGGAGCATAAAGATTTTCATGCTTTAGGTTTGACAAATCAGTAAAAAGCATTGCAAGGGATACTTTAAAAAAGTATGACTGCCTTGTGTATGTATCTCAGAGCTGTTCCTGTTGGAAATAGACCCATCAAACCAGGTAAAATTCAAAAGTCAACATTTTCCCTATATACTTTAGATTTCCTGTTTTATGATGTTCAGATATTTTTGACATGTGCTATTTATCGCACTGTGTTCACTAATTAGAATAGACATCTAAGCAAATGTAGATTGCTTTCTTGTATCTTTTATCTTGTACAAATGTCCTATGGAACCTCAAGGAGCAAATAAAATACCTCTGTAATATTTTCAATACTTTCTTAAAAATTAAATTGTCCCCCCTCACACCCCAGTACAAGGGACAGTCAGTGTTCACCTAGGCCTCTCTGTTTCAGTCAGAGAAAAGTAGAGTACGGAGAAAACAAATAATAACAGAGGCAGGAAAAATGCAGAGATGTCACAAATTCTGTGACTACTCAGTGAGTTTTGCTTGTGTTTTGAAGAGGAGCCTGATTTTGTGATGGGAATTTTGTGAAGGAGGCTGTTAGGTTCATTAAGGGTATCGGAACAGCAGGTGTGGGAGGTTTTGCAGTCCTGAGGCAGCCAGAGCAGCTCTGGATCAGCTCCACTCTTTCACTATGTACAAGCTGAGAGAGAGAAGTCTTTATTGCCACAAAAGCTTGGTCTGACCCTGTTTACCCAGCTTGTCTGTGACATTTGGCTCTGTAATAGGCACAAGAGCCTGCCTGTCTTTTTTAATCTGATATATCACGGTGCTAGAAAAGAAATCCTGGGTACTGCTGAGCTCCAGCTCCATTCATCAGCTCCCCTCGTGCTGGCAGCAGGAGCAATAGGACCAGTTAAAATTCCTCCAGCATCAGTTGTGTTCCCTGGTGGCAGAGGAAGCTCCTCCACCCCTTTTGGGTGTCTCTAAGCAGTTTGAAACATGCAGAAGCTGCTGCTCTGACTGACATTTCTCTCCCTTTCTTCCACAGCTGAGATCCTGCCACAGACTCTTCATTTTAATTTCTCTACTGGTAAAAGGTTACTAATAAAACATGATCACAGCAACAAGAGGAAAAGGGAATAAAATAGACAATTTTTATCTTTTTCTTTCAATCTTCTGACATCTGATGTTTATGTTCACCTTCTTGTGTCTATTTGCTAGTAATTAGGTTAAAATCCTTGTAGTAATGGAGACCAAAAACATGAACAAGGTCAACATTAAGGCTGAATATTTAACTAAAAGTTGCAGAGTAAATTTTTTAAAAAGTCTATGATTTCAAGCATCTCTGACTTTTTTCTTGAGCATCACTTGAGATATATTCTGGTTGGTATCAGACATGCCAGTGAAGTGAATGAGTTGAAGATTCCGTTCACCTCCTTGTCTCATGATGTCCCTCTGTTATCTTTTGTAGGTGTTCTGATGTTCAAAATACTTGGAAGATTATACCCCTAAGGGCTGCCAGGAGCCAGGGCTTGGTTTTGGCCTACTGCGCGTGTGGGGAAGCAGTGAAGATGAAGTAGGGGGACATCAATCCCTGTCCAGCAGTGCTGTGCACTAAGAAAGGAAGCGGGTGAGTCTTAGAACAGGGGTTTCACATGATCAAAAGTGTGGAAGAGCATCTTGCAAGATTTGAACCTTTTTGGATCATTAAAGATTACAGTTCTGGGTCATATTTCCAGCCATGGTGCAAAGACAAAGGTTCTTTAAGCAACTGTTAGGACCATTTCCTGTTCTGCTAAAGTATTTGTTCATCCCCCAACTCCAAACACAGTTACTGATATTTTAAGTTGCCTTGTTTTCTGAACAAGCTGAAGTTTAAAACAAGTGACTGAATGTATAATTGCTGAGAATATTCTAAATTCAGATGGTTTGGCTTCTGGAACGAAACCAGCTTATTTCAAACCATATTTAGAAGCTGAAGAAGTTGTGTGAGATTCTTTTATCTTCTGCTGCTACAGGATTCTGGAGCAGCTTCACAGTGACGTGATGTCCTCTTGGAAAACTTGGGTGCACTTGCAGCAAACCCCTATAGTTCAGGCCACTTGGCAAGGATGCTGCAGTCTCCACCCAAGTAGTGCAGGCTGTGGGAAACGACAACTTTTTATTGGCCAGAACAAAGCCCTGGGATCCAAAAGGGCAGGAGATGAAAAGCAGAAAAGGAGAATCATGGACAGGAATAACATCTGAGCCTTTACATAAGTTGTCTCACCTTGACTTGCAGTCAGGATGTGTTATTCCTGGTGGCACTCCAGATGAGTGAAAATGGAGAGATTGCAGCAGCCTCAGCTAAACTTTAAACTGGATCATTTACACATAGCTAACATAAAAAATGTACTGTGTGATTCATATTATTATTATTATTCTGTAATATGCTATTTATTTTATGTTGTTCCCACATTTCCTGGTACTTAAAATACTTTGGAATAACTGCCACCACATAATTACATAGCTGTGTTTGTCAAGAAATATAACTGTGAGTATGGCACTGAGGATTTCGGAGGCTGGGATTCTACCAGAGAACGCTTGGATTGCAAAAATGATGAATAATAAAAAAATGAATATTTGTCTATAAATAACCTCGGTAAACTTCAGAATTCCACAGGGGTGAGGTAAATAAGGCAGCAGCCTTCTTTGACTTGGCTATGTCCCAAGTGTTTAGGAAGTTATTCTGGTGTATATATGGACATTAAAAACCTGACTTTTCAGTGCAGTCTTAGGGCCCAAAGCAGCTCCATGGCAGTGGGAATAAGCCAGGGCCATGTCCCTCTGAGGGTGGGAATGCCAGTTACAGGAGTGTGAGCAGAGCTGGAATGTCACCATTTGATAAGTCTGAGAGCTGCACACACACGTCTGAACAGAGACCATGACAAGCAGCAGGTCCTCCTGTCTCCTGGCTCTTTGTTGTGACTCTGAGGAAGATGGTCTGTGCTTTCTTTTTTTCACACCTGTCCCAGAACAACTTTATTTCCCAAACACAGAGGGATCATGAGAGATCCAGAGAAAACACAAAGATGGAACCTTATTTTTCATCTAGTTTGTGGTACAGGGCTTTTTAAGATAATTCTTCATCCACATCATTCAGACACCTAAATTTGACTCTTTTTTCCAGGATTGCATTGTTGTTCAGCACATTCTCCCCTTTTAAAATTTCAAACTTTTGTACCACTTGCAACCTTTTATGTTTCAGCTCCTTTTGTCCCCACTCTGTGTGTTGCCAGTTCTGCTTTGAAGTCCTTTGCTGTTCTGTCAGGAGGGAGATTTATCTTGCATGACTTCTCTCAGCTCTCTCGCCTCTGTGAAGCTGTGGCAATGTACAACTCTGACAACCCGTTCTTAGCTTTTACTTTTATTTTTCCCATAGATGCTTTATATATAAAGTATATGGTCACTTATTTTCTCTGGAATCCCTTCAGCTGGGTTATTTCTGCCTGGAAATTGGGGCTCTTGGAATTCAATGCTGTTGAACAGAGGGTGGCTGTAACAAAGCTGTGTCTCCAAGAGCTCCCTCTCACAATGAGGTCCAGGGGGTCAGGCCCTTGAGTGTGCCTGACCCAGCAGGATTCCTCCCCAGAGCAGCCCCTTGGCCTGGAATTCCTTGGAGAGCAGTGACCTACGTGAGGCACGGCCCTGCTGCTTCCCTGCTCTGTTGCCTCAGCACCAAACTCTGAAAATGCATTGACATTTTCACATTTCATCACCCCTTTGTATTTCAGGTATGTTTTCTCAGACTGATGGCTATTTAACCTCCTCCTGGTGCTCTGTTACCTCTGGCGTTGTTGCCTGCTGGAGACAAAGAGGCACGAGAAGTTAACACCAAGAAGTTCTGACATAATCCATCTTGCCTTATTCTTCAAGTCTGACTACAGCATGTAAGGAAAATGCAGAGAAGAAAAATCTGGCGTCCATAGGGGATACACTGGAAAGGTCATTTTTTATGTTTGCCTGTCCTGCTGTTTTGAAAAGCACTCAAGCATGTTCACCTCACTTACATTTGGAAACCTTTTACTTCTATATTCAGTTTTCCTATGTGCCTTGCTGCAGCTCAGAAAAAGTTGTCAGATATATCTCCTTGAAGATGGCACCTCTGAAGCAAATGGAAGCCTCGTGCTCATGTCAACAAACTGCCTCTGTTCCCCTGTGACCCACCTGGGAGGGCTGCAGATTTATGGTGTTGTGTGGTACCTCACAGGAGAACAAATCCAACTTTGTAGCTGCAGCTGGAATGGGAAGAAAATCTACACAAGATTAATTTTACCTGTAAGTTTTCATATTGCCATTCATTTGAAATTCACCTATCAAAGTAGCACTAAACACTGGTGATGGATTGTTTGTTAAGGAATCTGACATGGCAAATCGTTTAAATATTTGTGATGTATGAAGAAAAGCATGTTTTAAATGAGTCAAGGAGCTCCATAGGGGGAAATACATAGTAAATACTATCTCAAAAAGATGGAAGCAGGTGAGGGGGCCAAAAATCAAAATGAGTATAAGGATTTATAAGCCTTGAGTACTCTGTCTCTGTACTCTGGCTTTGCCACGTACAGCTTTCCACTGCTGGGATTTTTGGAATGTGCATTATGGTCAATCCTCATCCCATTGCCATTAAATTTACTCTTGGAATGGAGCAGATTTCTGGAAACTAAAACTTTTCTCATTTTTAAATTTAAACATGGATTAATTAATGTAGAAGTGAAATATCACAGTATTTGACAGTCACAAGAATTATCTTGAAATGCAGCCTTGACAAAATCACTTCATATCAACCACCCAAAGTACAGACAGCTTAAATTTTCCAACAGCCAGAAAAAAATTTCAACTTTCTTTTTTTTTAAATTTTAAATTTAAGCAAAACATTAAGATTCTTCACACAATAAGGTACCACAATAACTTCAGGTAAATTAATAATGTTGAGACATTTCCTTTTATCCTGTCGTTGTTATGTAAAATAAGTATCAAAATACTCCAACTAGTAAAACTAAAATGTTTATTGCAGAAATCTTCTTAGCCAGGCTATGTTCTTCCATTTTAAGAATGCTGAAAAAATATTCCTCTCCTTACCTCATGGAAAAAAAAAAAATAGTGTGGAAACATATTTTGGTTAAAGGTCTCACTCTGAACAAATTTGCATTGCTCAGGGAAAAATTCTGACCAAAAGATGTTTTTTAATAGGTAACTTAAAGAAGTATGAGCTTTGATGCATTGGGCTGATTGTATCTAAGGATCTTCATCCACCTACAGACTTCCCCTACGGCTCAAGCCAGGCAGGTATCACCAGCAATGTAAAATCAGCCTAAAATAGGAAATAGCATCTACACTCCAGAGGAAGCAGAGCAAATGTTCTCCTCTCTGCATTCTTACCAAGGTCCAAGGGTTGTGCTTGGTTTTTCTAATTTTAGTGGGATTAACACGCTTTGTTTCCCCACTCCCTCAGTCCATTTCCCTTTCAAATACGTTGCAGGTGACCCACAGAGGCAGCTCTGCTGTCTGAACCACAGGATGTCAGGGTGCCTTGGTGGGAACACTCCCAGGCTCACTTGAATGCCGTGCAGTTCTTTGGAACGTGGCTGCTGTGTGGATATCAAAACTGGGAGAGAGAGCGCCTTGCTTTAAGGCTGAGCTTCCTCAGAGCTCTAAAATAACTATTAAAACAGCTTTCTAATCACAACAGCAGAACTTTGAACATTTAGAGGCCTCAGGACATGCCGTGTGCCTCGTTGCAGAGCAGTTGCATGAGTCATCTGCTGACCTCAGTGGCCCTTCCTCAGGTACAAACTCTTTGTAAAAGAAGACAAAAAGAACATGGGCGTGGATGGTAATTGCACCCAGCAACAGCTCCAATGCTGCTGTTTCATGCTCTTCTCATGCCTAGAACAGTGCACCTCCTTGACACAATTCCATTCCATTAGTGCACGGGGGTGAACTGTAACCTTTTCTGAGAATAAGACTGAAAGCTAGCACTTGACCCAGAAAAGACATGAGAATCCTGATTTGCACCCTAAGCCCTGTCTTGGCTGTCTGCAAGAGAAAAGAGCAATTAATTGTTTCAAACAAAAGAACATCTCCTCTTTACCTTCTGCATCACAGTAACAGAAGTCCATTACCTCTGGGAATGAACAGCTTCAAAACTTGGGATAGTAAGAAGGAAATCAGATAGGAAACTATTCCCTTTAAATAACTCCATGCTTTTACCTCTCATCTATTGTAGGCTGTTTATTTTTATTCCCTCCTAGTGGGATGTTACAGCCATAAGTTTCCCATCCCTCTTTATTGACTCATGCTCCTGCTGTTTAATGGCACCTGCCTGCTTTGCAGTTGGCTTCAGCATCAGGGGTGTTTGTAGTTCCAGCCTTGATGTCATCTGCAGAACCAGCCAGGCATGAATCATGCCAAGGAAACACATGCTAGTGCTGACTGGGTTAATTGAGAAAAGCCCCTGAGAACACGGGAAGAGACATGCAAAGAGCCACAAATAACAGGAAGCCTCACAGCTTGAATATTGACCAGGACCTTTTGGAAGCACTGTCTGTTCAAACACAGAGGACGAAGGATGTCAGAGATTTGCAAAGAGCTCTTTGTAAATCACAAGTTGCCATGTGCATGAATGGCAGAGCAGACGGTAACAGAAGCTCTGCTGTTGTTTGATCCCCCCCAAAAGCCAAAATTTAAAAGAATCACTATTGAATCTTCCATAATTAGCACCAGCAGGTATGTTTTAAATAATGCACTGGCAAAAGATGTGTTTATCATTAGTTTCAGGTCTGATGGCAAACTTTGTCCCTTTTCATTTTTCTAGTTGGATTGTTCAACCTTGTAACAGCTGTGTCATCAGACCCCTTGTCTAATGATAAAATCATAGTACCCAGTACACTTACTGCTGAAATTTATCAAAATTTTCATTAAAAAGGCCAGTTTTCTGTCCGTCACAAGGGCCATAACTCAAGAAGTTTGTCACCATCATTTTTCAGAGAGTTAGATATACCAGTCATTTCCAAACAATTCAGCAAGAGGCTTTTGTTGTATAATATATATTCTGGTTTTGTGACATACTGTGGAAGCAAACATTTTTGCAATTTAAACACTCTCTTCTGTTTCATAAACCAAAGCCCATAATTTAGTGGAATCTTGAGATGCCTTTGGGTAGAAGTCTGCTTTTGTCAGAATGTATTTTTTTCCCTGAAGCACAAGGAAAAATAAAAATCATTATTTTGCCATCACTATCAAATTGTTCAAGCCCAGCAGTTTTTAATTCAATATCTATGTGATCTCATCATAACCAGACCCCTGAGAATCCAATCTAATGCAAGATTTAGGTGAGGATTGTTCAGAACTGCAGCAATCAGAGTTTAGCTTTTCCCAAACTTCCAGAAGACCCAGATCCAAGGATTGTTGTTTGGGGTTTTTTTATGCCCGGGAGAAGATAAGATACAGCAGTGTTTTCTTTGGTTCACCTCTACAGCTACCCAAATCCTCCACAGAAAATCATAAGACACAGCAGTGCAGTGATCAAGCAGCTGCAGGTTCAGGGTTTTGATGAAATATTGAACAAGCCCCTGGGCTTTTCTTTACAGGAACATCAAACCCTGTGGCTCCAGGAGGTCTCCAGCTCCTCGTTTCTCCTCCTGCACACATCTGCCCTGCTCACAGACTCTGGATTTCCAGGCAGCTTTGCAGAGTAGCCAGGGGAGTTCTGTCCCACACGGTGCTTTGGAGTGGGAGGTAAAGTCCTTAATCCCTCCTTTCCACAGGGTATTAGAAGGACTGTGATTTGTCAGGCAGCATGGACAGACTGGAATTCTGCGGGCCACGATGGATGTTTGGCAGTAAATTAGCCGTCAGACCCAGGGAAACTTGGGGTGGTTTGGGGTGTTATAGGAACAGTTTTGCAGAGCCTGAACAGGCTGCAGTCTCATAGGATGTAGGAGCTGGTTCACTGAAGGGACAGTCCTTTCCCAATGTATTGCTTGCTAAAACTATTCTGCTGTTTTCTTTTTCTTTTCTGCTTTTCAACCTACAGGGAACGAGAAAGCTATGATGCTGAAATGCACTGTTAACCCCATGAAAGGAAACTCCAGCCTTAGCAAACAATAAAGCTCTTTTTACTTCCTTGATGTTTCTCATATTCTCAGTTTCTGTGACTAAAAGAAATTCTGCCATCATTTAAATCACTGGAATATGTAGTAGTCAATGCCAGAAATCTATTGTGTTTACTCTCTTCTGTCATTTTGTTTTGCTATTTGTTTTGAAGTTTCTAAGCCAAGGCAGTTCTTGCATTAAAGACAAATAAACCAGTTTTTTAACTCCTTCCTTACCCCTTCATGAAGAAAATTGAAAATGCATCACAGAGGCTGTGGCCACCAATTTTGTTAAATAATGGGTGTTAAATACTTAAATGTTAAATAGAGTGAGAATAGCAATAATAAAAAACATCTACAAAACTTTGCCCCTTATTTTCTCAGCTGGGAACAACCCTATCTGATGATATTTTGCCTTAAGACCCAGGTTCATCCTGAGCAGGTGCTGCAGCTTCCAGAGTCTCTTCCTAAAGGGATTCCTGGCAATACATCTTCACAGGGGTTATGGCTGAGCTTTCCATGACAGATTTCTTTCTTAAGCACAGCCAATGTGAATCACAGAAGGGCTGAGGTTGGAAGAACCCTCTGAACATCATTTTGTCCCAGCAGTGTCACCTGGAGCAGGTGGGCTGGAGTAACATCTTTGAGACGTGGTTATCGTGGCATGAAGCAAGACAATCCCAGGATGAAAATGAGAGGAACCTGGAGAGGATGGTGTTCTGTGCCCACTTCTTTCTGCCTCCTGCTCCGGGTCAAGGGAAGTAGAAGAGCCCTTGAAGGCTGAAAGCAGCTCAGGCAGTGACGGGGGAGCTTTCAGGCAGTGCTCAGCGCTGCAGGCGGCTGAGCCGTGGAGGGCTGGCTGGGGGATCAGGGATGGGGCTGCTGGGGCAGCCTGGCCTTGCCACAGGTCTGATTAACAGGCTGGAAGCAGCTGTGAGAGCCTTGAGCCAGCCCAGAGTGAGCCCTGCAGCTCTGGGGAGTTCTCCTTTGGGCTGCTGTGTTGTGCTACCCTTGCTTAAGGTGCTGTTCCAAAGGATTTTTATTTAGCTGCTCTACACAAGCTTTTTCTCAGCCTGCATTTTAATGCTTGGCAGCTGAGCTTTTACAAGCTTTTGGAGCCATTAATCAGAGCAGTGTTTCGGGAAGCTTTTGCAATGTATATTTGAGAATTTGTATGGCACTGGTTTAAATTAAAGGCTGAGGCTTACTTTTGAGGCTGCTTTTGGCCTCTTTCCGTAGAGCATGGAGCCGTGTGTTATTGTTCTAAGAACCCATAATTAGTAGCAAATGTTTGCAAAATGCTAAAGGTTGTTGCTAGGGTGCTCCTTCAGGCTGGGATGTGTGAGAGATGGTTAAACCTAATTTAGATCTATTTCAAAAACTGTTTTCTCAAGCTGCAAGTATAGATCATTTTTATGCAGTGCAGTACATTCTGACTTTTCAAATGGGCAACGGGAATAAAGATATGACTTTGAGCAGAAATTAAGCTCCTAGTCCTTGAAGTAATTTACTGGGCAATCAGGCAGGAGATAGGAAACAGGGCTTCAGACCTAGGCTGTTTTTCACAGAGGTGTTGACTCCTTTGCCCAGAACCACTCAGATTTCAAGCTATTTTATCAATTCAAATAAGGACCAGAAGCATATTTTCATTTGTTTTGAAGGTAAATGATAACTTTTCTAACTGTTAGTAAAAAAGTGATTGAGAAGCATTAAAGTATCCCCTAAAAACCTCTTTAACATTATATGCCTCTTGAACATATACATGATGTTGCATGTAACAATATGATGATTGCTTTTGGCTGAGTTTGATGCCAGATTTTGAAGGACCCATGTAAAAGGTGCTCTGTTTTTGCCAAAAAGTCTCAGAATGTATTTTGCTGTACAGTGCACTAATCATTAAGAGGTTGGCTGATGCCCTGCAGACCTGAGTGGCTCCTGCTGCTCTCCTTTGGGTGACCAACCCGTACTTGCTGCAGTGGGTGCTGGTTCAGAAGGCAGCAGGATGTTCTGGCTGGGCTGTGAGAATTCAGGTGTTGCCTCCAGCTCTGCTGCAGGTGCCCTGTGTGATTTGGGTTGAACCCATTCATCTCTTCATGTTTCATTTCCCGGCCTCCTCCCCAGGCCCCCCTTTTTGCACGGTGCCCTCTCTCCTGATGCACTCTGCCATCAGTGGTGACCCAGAGTGCGGTTTTGGGGCTACCAGAGGTGAGAATGGGGAGGGCAGGAACCTCTGCAGGAGCTGCATATGATGCCTCACCCTCCAAGAGGAGCCTGGGGGCAGGGAGTGCCACCGAAACCCGTCAGGGGAGGTGGGCAACCATGGGGAATCCAGGCAACACCTGCCCCTTTTCTGTGGATGTCTTGTTGAATTAACATCTATTGTCCAACAGCTCCGGATGTAGGATCAGAGGAGGAGGATTTGTGTCATTGGGGTGAGTCAGGCAATGATACAGCCCAGACTGGAAGGCTGCTATGAATTGTGGTCCTTTTCACAGACAGGGATGCACATGGACTGACAATGTAACTACAGCACTGGCCTTGGCCTCAGAGAGGAAGGTGTCTGTGCTTCAGTTCAAAGAGTATCAGAGGGGAGACAGATGCACATTAAAACTTGCATGGGTCTGTGGTGATTTTTATTAGACATGTGGGCAAACCATGGGAAACAAAGGTGTTTCAGAGGCCAGGAATACAAGTGGGATTCAGCAGGCAAATTAGGTGCTTACTTAAATATTCCCCTCTTTGGTCTCTCATCGGGGTTTTGGTGGGAGCAAATGGCTGTGCGTGCACAGGTGCCGCCAGAGTAGTGCATATTCCCTGCTGTTCCCTCTGTATCCAGACTCCTCAGCTGGGTTTGCATGCACAGCTCTCGCTGTTTGTGCTGGGCTGCAGCCAGCCCTAGAGTCCCTGCAGGATGGCAGTCTCTAGATCATGGAGCAGCAGACACTTCTGTGCTCCTTTGGGTTTGGATGTCAATCTTGGGCAGCCATGTGGAAGTGTCTGTGCACAACAGAGTGAGGGTCATTATGCTCTTCAGGAGACTTAATTGGGCTGATTAATTCATAATTGTACTCCAGCTGCCTGGGTTGGTGGATTGTTGAGCTGTGCTGTAGAGTCCCTTCTTAAACTCTGCTTCTTTCTGTGCCACCTAATCATGCATAATCATTTGAATCAATAGGGATGATGGGAGGATGTCACTTAAAAAGAGTGTTCAGAATGCTCTGAGTGCCAGAGCTGAGATCTCTCCCCTGCCTACTCCTCCTCATCTTTGTTGAGTCATTTCTAAATAAAAATAGTTAAAAAAAAAAAAAAAAAAAAAAAAGAGTTCTCTCACTTTCAGAGGGGGAGAAGAAGCTTGATAGATGTTTAAAGTTTGGCCATTTGAGATGTCATAAGAGGTTTGTCTTATATTGTGGGGTTTCTTTTACCACCCTGCTTCTAGTCTTCTTGGCTCCAAACAAAAGCTTCAGCATTTCATCCTAAAGTCTGAGATCAAAGTTTATGAGCCCATCTACACTTAGAAATAGATTTATCTTTGCTCTAAGCTCACGAGTCAAATCAGTACTGTTATATCCATTCTTTTAGTGAAGAACAGAAAAATTAGGCAGCAGGATTTCCCCAGGGTACCTAAAGCCGTGATATCTGCAAGTAAGCAGGACAACAGGACAGGCTTATCACTGATTAGCTTGGGTTTTTTCCTGAAAGAATACTCAAGTTAAACTTAAAATTTGTTCCAGAATTCCAGTTTGGTTTTGTGGGTTTGTTTTTTTTTGTTTGTTTTTTTGTTTTGTTTTGTTTTTTTTTTTAATTTTCCTCTCATGTCTTCCCCACCCCTATTTAACTACCTTAATGAAGGATTAAGAGTAACCACCTGGGTTTAAAGTCCATTTTACACAACTGTTAGCTATCAAAATGTTGATTTCCAGGTGAAGTCACCTGATTGACATGTTGCTGGTAATTGGAGAGTCAGAGTATTAATTAGAATCAAACACAGTGAAATGCTTATTTCTAAGCTATGAAATCTATAAAGAGATCCCAATTACTTTCTCTTTTTGCTTAGAACAAATAGTGACTTCATTTTTGTTGCCTTGCTGAACTGTCAGTCTAATGTCAGTCATTGGGAAGGGTTTGTAAACTCAGCTCGTAGTTAGAAACAAAACAAAGACATCAGAGTGATGCATCAGGAGTCTGGAGTGAGTTTCATTTAAGCTGTAGGAATAGTTTGTGTTTCTAAGCTGTGTTTTCATAAGGCTTTGGTTCAGTGGCCTCTGCAGTATTGGTTTGGGACTTTCTGATGCAGTTGTGATGCTGAAAGGCTTCAGCTAGTACAATGCTTGGTAATTCTGGGAAACTGGTCTTTTCTAAATTTATTTCTCTTTGGTTGGGGGTAGAGCTTGGCTTTTAGCTGAATGTGAGTGTGGGTGTTTTTTGAAAAATGTCATCTTCTGTATGTGACTTGGCTTCTTTATTTATCTTGAACTTGTGAAAAGATGTTTCAATGGCAGAAGGGAAAATAAAAGGGGATGTAAGAGCCCACCACTTGGAGGAAAGTACTGCAAGATAAAAGTTATAAAACTGATTTTGCTTCCTTTAAAAATCACTTCTCCAAGTGTGCATATGCAGAAAAGAAGTTGCGTGGCTTGTGCCCCGACTGGGTGATGCCAGGTCCCTTCAGGCAGGGCTGCAGTTTGCAATTGCAGCTTCTTTTTCAGAGGAACTGTACTGGAAAAGAAATGCACAGGCCTTCCTCTGGAAATGGGGGGCAGATGCACCAGGTAAGTGCTGTTGCTTGCATTCCTCTTACTGTGGGTACAGACTGCTCGGTATTCGTTTGCTGACATGTCCTTCTCTACACAAGGGAGCACTGCTGTGTTTTGTTTATTGGAAGTGGTCAGATGAATATCTCAAACCTGCCTTACAACAATTCCATGAGGAGCTGTAGAGTTTCTACTCTCACAGGCCCTGGAGCATGGGAACCCTCCTACTAAGAAATCGCTGTCCATAAAACAGCGCTTTGCACCCAAATGAGTGCTGTTAATTTGACAGTTGGTGGCTGTCCTTGGTTCTATTACGCTGGGTAAAATACAGAACATATAACCTTTAGTAGACATTGTTTATAGTGTGGGTCTGATGGACCCTCTGCCAAGAGTGGGGTCAGCAGCAATCCATCTCAGGTGAGAACACTGTTTTGGCAGATGCGTCCTGCTGAGATGCAGGGATTGCTTCTAATGCTCTGTGGGAGTTCTCCTGAACAGGTATCAAGCTCCAAGAAGAAAGATGGGAAGTCAGGAGGATGGCACTGTGCAGCACCAGGATACAGATTTACAGCTGCTGCTGCCCAGCTGTGACTTGGTTAGCATTGAAATGTGTCGACAGCGTAGATAAAACTGAACCTGATTCTCGTGTTAGCAGATTGTCCCCGCCCTTCCTGGGCATATTTGTTTGCTGTGGTTACTGAGGAGATCAAGCACAGTTTAGCTTTTGCTAAGCAGGCAGGAGAATCTGCCAATTCTCCAATAAAGGCCTCATAAGGTAATTTCCTTCCTCTCACGTTGACAGCAGTGAATGCAAGTCAAATACTGTAAATGGAAAAGTTGTCTCCAGCTGTAGTGACTGAGATACTTGTGAGCTTGTGTACTGGGTGGCTTTAATTCCCTCTGTGCGGCAAGATGAGATATTATTTAAAATCCATAGGCTAAGTGCCCTGTGCTGGGACCTCGCTGCTAATTGCTTTTTCCATGCCATAAAACAATAGATTCTGGGGCAGATCATGTCAGATATGAGACAAAAAGCTTTGTGGAAAGACTACTCAACTGATCACTGACAGCATGAGAGTCAAGAATAGGACACAAGCAGCTATGGGTAGAAAGGGAGAAATGCTAGAAAATTTTTTTTAAAAAAAGCTTGTAGCTGTGTTCTAGTTTTTTTAAAAAAAGGTGAAGATTTAGTCCAGTGTGTAATTTGGTAGCTTTTGACTTACCTGTCCACCCTCAGAGGTGATGTGGACACCCCTTAAATTCAAATTCTTTGTTCATCTGTTCCCACCAGGCTATATGCAAGCACAAGGTGGGCTGATTGTGCTGGTGTTACATAGGGATGTCTAAATGAATGTTATCATCTGGTTTGTTGCAGTATCGACAGGCAGAAGGGCAGCCAGGAGGGGTGGCTGTGTGTGTGCTCGAGTCAGCATGTCAGGAGAAATGCGTGTGAGGGGAACAGGCCCAGCTGTGACAGGAAGTTACCTTCACAAGGCTGAAGTGATCCTGGATGTGTGCTATGAATCTGTCTCCAGTAAAATATTTAGATTACAATGGGCAGACAGTGTTGTACAAATCACTTTTCCCGTCATGTTTGACCTCTGTCTCTGAACCAAAGAATGACAGCCAGGTTTTTTCTGCTCCCTTTGCTCAGCTCTGCCATCTGATATAAAGGATCTTGTGCACAAGAGCAAAAGCAGAAGAGTTCATGTACCTTGGTTCCTTTAGATTTGTCAGTGTGCTTAAGTGTGTCTTCCAGTTTCCTAGCCTAGAGAGAGGGAATAGAACATTCCAGAGTGCATCTTATTCTTCAGTTGTCCCAGATGGAGCAGCAAGCTCCTCTTCATGGCATTTTTACCCTAGTTCTGAATTTCTAGTTTCCTCCACGGTGCTTGAGTTTGGTGGTCAAAATTAAAAATGAGCTTGCACCTGTAAGTGAGACAACTCCTCCCCTCTCACCAGCAACTTATTTTTTTGGAAAAAAGTTTGTTCCTGCAACTGTTCTATGAGGTGCAATGGGATGATGGTCAAAACAGTAAGGCCTATCAACTTGCTATGCTGAGCATCACTTTGGGAGCCCACAAATAAGGAAAGAAATGAAAAGCAACTTAACTTTTGTTAAATTAGCAGAGACTAATTTAGTTAGGTCTTGTACACTGACACGTCATGTCACAGTTTCAAAGGGGAAGATGCCTAAGATGAGTTGAATCAAAGATGGCAGAAATCAGAAGTGTCCTGAAAGGTGAGAGGAGCATATATCTCTCTTTGCAGCAACTAAAATTTGGTGTTTCTGTAGTGATTAGGAGTGTAGGGGAAACAGGAACTGAAACTAACACCTGGCCAATATCAACAGTGTGACTGTGGGCACTGCTGCTGCATAGTTTGATGAGTGCCAGGTAAGTTCTGCTATCTCCAAATGAGAGCTCAGATTCTCAGGATCTGCATAAGAGCACTTCCTTTCCTTTGGGCCATAGTGTCTAAATTTACAAACATAGATACTTTTACATTTTCACTGAACCCTGTTGAACCTCTGCTGGAAGAGTCATCTTTGTCTTGTCAGCTGGGATCCACTTTCTGTGCAACTCTTGCTAACTGAGAGGTGGCATGCACTTGTAGGGGAGCAACTTGGAAATAAACTGATCTGGGATTAGAAGCAGAATGACTTCCTATCTCTTAGCAGATAGTGTCTCAATGTTTGAGGTGTCTAGTATGCAGAATTGAAGTCCTATTTAATCAAGAATGCACGAGGGAGACCTCCTTGGCCCCTCCCTTGCCTATTTCTATTAAGAATTCCTTGGCACTGTCCTAATGTGAAGTCAAGAGGAGGTGATCAAGTTCTGGAAGATGCTGACCTGCTGGCACACGTGACAGGTAGTTTGCAACTTGAGTTACAGACTCACTCATTCCTTCTGGTAGCTGTGTGCAAACCATGCAGCTGCAAAGAGCAAGGAAGGGAATCCTGAAGTCAGTTCCTTACAGACTGAGCACAAGCCTTTGCCCTCTCAGGCCAGATCTATTAAACCCCAGTTCATATTGATTCTGAACTAAACAGAACTCCCAGAGAGATTGCAGTTGTAGATGAAGCTACAGTCACAGCTGGCTTCTGAAGGTGCTCATGTAGCATGAGTGAGTGGTAGTGTTAGTCAAATGCTACTTTTGACTTGTCATTTCAATTTAAAACACAGAGTGGTGATTGCTGGAGCAGTTGCACCAACAGTCAAGCCTAGCTCTGGCATAGTTTCCATAAGAGGCACTGGGTATAACACTTCATGCACTTAATTATGGAACAAAAACTACTTCTAGCTCACTTGTTAATAATGTATTTTGAGATTGAATGCTGCTATTGAAAATGATTCTATTCTCAAACAAAGGATTCAAATCTGTCTTTTGGTAGCTGTTTCTACTTAGACACCATGGCTTGAGGCTCAGCATGATGCCTGTGCCAGCGAGCCTGCGAGATGAGAAACCAATAGAATTAAACTCCTAAGCTATAGTTTCTTGAAAATACTTAAGCTATTTTCCCCTGGAACTCTGCAGGAGTGAATGCAAGGTTTAGACTTGCATGTTACTGAACTAATCAGTGCTTTAAAATCTAGCAGGTTCTGTTTAAATCCCTTCTCTCTGCCTTCACACAGATGTGCCTCTTGCTGGAACTTTGATTTTAAATCCCTTCTAAAACTGGAGGCACAACTGCAGGATTAATTTGCTGCAATGCGCTGGAACCTGTTCCTCAGACTAAGGAAGAAAGGAGCATCTCTAATCTTACCTCTGTGCTGAAAATGGGAATTTTTGTCAAGAATGAGAAGAAAAGTCACTGTGCTAAGGCTGAACTTCATGTACGCTTGTCTTGGCAGTTTTACTTTTCCATGTGTCTGGTTTCATCAGTCCCCATGCTGACACTCTGGGCCCTGCTGACACAAATTGCCTGCCTGTTTACAAGAGGCACAGCACTCAGATTACTGGGCTGAAGCTATTGTTGATCTTATCCACTTCATCTTCACTTGTAACAGCTTTTAAAAAAAAATGAATCTTCCTTCCTACAATGTAGTAACTAGCTGTGTCTCACCATCAGTTTTGCTGTGGGCTACCATGGAGGAACATTTCTTAACAGCTGTGTGACCAAGCCCACACATACCTAAGCTTGTGATGTGTCTAACATCATGTGAAAATAGTATTGCTGTAGAACTGACCCTGAAACTTCTTTACGGCTGAGTCTGTGACAGAAAATTGATTCTGTGTTCACGTCCCTTTCCTTGACACAGTCAAAAATACAAAAGTAGAGATAACTACCTATAAAGAAGATTTGCAGCTGCTGCTATTAAGTTCATCGATCATAATGAGAGGCACCAAGTCATAACAGAGGCACAGATACTCCTGCATCTGCAGGAGAGTAATCAAACTGCATTCTGAAGGTGATTTTTCCCTGTAAGGAATGCTTTCCCAGAGGAAGAAGCACACTTTTGAGAGAACTGCTTGAACTTTAGGAGGAACTACTTCAGTATGAATGATGTTTGTGTAGTCTTACACTCCTTAAATACCATTTGGTCCTGGTCCTGGCATGGAAATCCATGAAGCATTCACAACTGTACTAGAGAAGGGTGTGTATTGAAAGAAACCTGCCCAGAACCATTTGTGCTGGATTTCCTACGAATCCCAGTTTGCATTAACTTGAGTACAAGCAAAGTAGCCTTCGAAACACACCTCAAACGTGCCTGAGAAAAACCCCACAGAACTCATCTGTCCATCTCTGCTACTCTGCAACAGCAAATACCCCCAAGAGAAGCACTTTTGGCACTCCCAGACTCTGCATCTGCCCTTCTAGGAACGTGCCCAGAGTGTTCTTGCGGGTGTGATGCTAAGCAACCACTCTCCAGCAGAGCAAGCTCTCTCTGGCAATCTGAGAAGGGCAAAACCATGCTGACAATGAGGAAATGTGCTGTACAAACCATCACTCTGGTCCTAGTCACACCTCTGTTGGTCCCTTGCTGCAAAAGTACCAAAGATGAACTTAACCACAATTCATCTTGCTGCTAGATTCCAGAAATATGTATATGTTGAGTGGTTTATAGCACATTAAAATCCATGTTGTTCACAGAAGATACATTTACTTATCTTTGCAAGCAGCCTTTGTTCTCCTGAGGGTGAAATTGCCATATCAATTTTCTTTCTTCCTCACACTCATCACCTCACTTTATTCTACAGGGATGCTAGCTACCTTTGCTGTCAAAAAATGATGTTGCAGTTATTCTTTCAGCTAAACTCCGAGCAATGCATTTCTCATCCTGCCTTCAGGTTTGAAATCTGCTGTTTCTATTTTCACATCATCACGGAATCGTTTAGGCTGAAGAGACCATTTCAGATTATTGAGTCCAGCTTTTACCCAGCATTAACCATGTCCCCAGATGCCACACCTACACACCTTTTAAATACCTCCAGGGATGGTGAATCAACCACTTTCTTCTCAGCCTGTTCCAGTGTTTGATAAGGTTTTCTGTGAAGAAGTTTTTCCTAGTATCCAATCTCTGTGTTCCTGCCTGGCTACTGCAACTTCATATTGCTCAAGGTCACTCCTCAGAGGTGCCTGGGTTGGGAGAGGTTGCTGTTCCCTGGAAGTCATGAAAAGCCATTTATCTGGGAAATTGCTCAGCATAGCTCCTTTGGTGTCTGCTCTTTGTGAGCATTACTCTGTATTTAGGCCATACAGTAAACTTCAGCAGAGCCCAGATGAATGAGGGAGTGCTGCAAATCAGTTTATCAGATGGACAAGTGAAATGTCAGGAGAGGAGTTTGTGAGGAAAAAAAATAAATTTCTTTTCCCAGTCTTTAGGATTACTGCTGCTAATCCATTCACTCATCTTGATAGCATGCTGTTTATTAATACTTTCATGTTTTTCCCTTCTTTGCTTTTTTTTTTTTTAATTCCCATTTTCTTGCATTTTTACCTTCCTGGTAGATTACTTATATAAGATGTGGAGAGTTGTTTCTAAGTGGCATTTTATACAAAATATTGTGACTTCTTTATTGTTGTCTCAATGGTTTACAATGCATTTTAGCTCCTCTAGCTACAGAGGCTTTCAGTGTTTAAAATTTATAATGGAAGGGGTTGTTATATTTGGCTTTCATAACAAGAACCATTTGAACAGTTTCTTTATTTAGTACACATGCAATTTGCTTGGGGATGCTTGTGTTTTTCCTAAAAGAATAATACAAAGAAAATTGTTCTCTTTTCTGAAAAGGGTGTGAAATCTTTATCCTCCCCATCACTGCAGCTGCAAAGAAAACTCTAAATTTACAGGAAAGAAGTTGCTATTATGCTCTGGGGATGGGGAGTGAATGTGACAAAAAGAATTACACTGCTGGGCAAGGCACTCCTTGGGTCACTTTGCTCTGTTATCCTCACAATTCATCTTATATGCTGTAAATAGAGAAATTCTGAACAGAGATTGATTTGTCTGAACCATCACCTTTATCATTTGTATTTCAGTTCTGCTGGATTTCCACGTTAAACCTCTCTGGCAGCCTGATTTAGACCAGGCCAGAACTTGCTCTTTGCAGGTGCTGTGATAACAAGCATGGAGTGTTGCTTTAGTGTTCCTGTGCTGCTGCCGAGTTTCTAGGGTGTAGGATGCTGTTGTTTGCTCTGCTCTTTGGCCTTCTGCTTCTTAATCTTGTTTTTCAGCAGTATTGGCCCAGAATCTGTCTTTAAACAGAATATAAAATTGTTACCTTCAGATGAAACTGAGGCTTTGATGAGGGAGATAATGGCCTCAACCCCTGGATGTCAGCCAGCAGTGGGGTTGCTGCACTCTGCATTAACATTTTAGGGAATTCGTTCCAGTTACCCACTGCTTGTTGGTGCTGTTGTGGCCTCGGGACCGACTGCTTGGCAACTGCAAGTTTTGTGGAGATTGGAATGATTTCAAGATGTTTAATGTCTCTCAAGACCAAACTTATGGTCCAGTTTCACAAAACAGAGTGGCATTGAAGTGTTCAGCAGAGGAGCTTCTCTGATGGTGCTGTGACATGAGAGCTTTTGACTTTGAGAACCTCTCACAGGAGATTTGCAGAAACACACTTTTCCATTAAACACTCGGGTTGGAGAGAACATTCCAAATAAATCAGTCACAAAAATGCAGGGAAAACATTGAGAGACAGCCACTTGTTGATGTGAATGAAGCAGAGTGGCTGAGTTCTAAGCAAATGTGACACAGGGATTTGAACTCAAGCAAAAACTTTGGGTTAAGTCTCAAGAGCACGGTGTGGAGCAATTGGAGACTGCAGCTTGTTTGGCTGCTCGCTTGAACACTTCAGTCCAGATGAATGCTGTGATCTGCTGAGACATCTTGACCACCCACTGCTCTGCACTCTGCAAGCAGCTGCTCACTTGGAGGGGATGTTTCTGGAAGCGTCGTGGAAAAGCCTAATCCCAACAACCTTCTGGCATTCATGTGTAGTATCCTGACTTCTCAGGACAGAATCAGTTTTCCAAGTGGTAGGGGGAATGTGCTTGTGTTCATCTTGCCTCTTCCTCGCCTCTCATTTATTCCTTTGCTCCTTCCAACAGTTTTATCTGCATTGTAATGGAAAAATAATTAGGGTTTCGAATCCTTTCAAAAAAGAAAATTATATAGTTTGGATTTCTTTAAATCCTTGCCTGGTCTTGCTTTAGAATTTGACTATAAGCTGAGCAGTTGAGAATGAAAGAGATTTTTCAAGCACAGAATTGTCAGTGTGAACCTTGTGTTGGGATGAAAAGGATGGAAAATATAAAAAAATATATTTCACTTCTTTCACCAGCTAAGTAGGATATGGTGCTTGTCTTCAATTCCTCGCCTTCTTACTAGATTTTCCAGTACAAAAAAAAGAAACTAAATCTTGACATTCTGAGATCTTTAAGATTTTAAAAACAAGCCATCTTTTATCTGTGGATTTTTCCCTGAATACACTCCCTCAAATCTGTGAGGGTGCTTTGCATCTTTGAAAACACAATAGAGCTTTGCCAGTAACGCAGACAGAAAATGAGTCATGAAAAATATCCCCCTGTTTGCCTGCTCTTAACACCTGAGTGTCTACCCAGAGTTAGGGTTTCTAGAAACTTTGTTTACAGCACATCAGTCACCTGATACAGCCCACAGAGCTCTCCCCTTCCTCTCTGTGCTTCTCCTGGCCTGAGCTGTATTCTCGGTGAGCGCAACTCCCTCATCCTCACTTGTGCTTGCACCTTGGGTGTGGAAACCAGGGCAGAGGGTGGGGTTTTGGGGAAGCTTTGAGACAAAGGATGGGAATGGAGCATGCTGCCTTCCATGGAGAATCTGATGGCTGGATGGATGACAGCAGGAGAGCCGCTGGATGTCTCTGCCCTGATGTTCCCTTTCCTTGTAAAGCAGATAAAAATGTTACACTCCCTGATTAACTCCCCTTCCTTGTTGCCTTAAGGTGTGTTATCATCCTTGGCTAGGAACAGGGCTGAACACATCAAATAATTTGGAGAAAGACAAGGCTGACTGCATCCTCCAGTTGTATTATACAGCTATGGTAACAACTGGTTTTCACTGGGAGCAGAGAGAGTCTTGCTTAATAGAAAAGGAATGAAAACTTTACTCCAGCCCTAAAGAATAGAAACCTCTTTGGTGCAGAGCTATCAACACTCAGCATTATATTTTTGTTGGGTAGGTTTTTTGCTTGAAAACACATCCCTGAAACGCTTCTGTCCCTTCTGTGGTTGGGTTCTTATGCTCTGAGATACCTGCAGTAATTTCTTGCTATGCGAGGAGAACATGAATAATAACATAGATTTAAGTTTCAAAAAACACATCAGATGATCAGTGATGGCAGACAGACTGTCTGAATTTGTGCTGCTTTTATTAGGATGTAATGCTACATGAAATGAAACTCTATTACCTTTCAGACAATTTTCTGTGTTGTCCAGCTAAAATACAACTTCTGTTCCTTCTCTTGTGCACTTCCTTCCCTCTGGTGCCCGGTAATGTGGTGTTTTTGTCAGTCATCATCACCAGTGCTGCAAGTGTGGCTGCTCCCATCCCAGGAAGGGACAAAACACAGGAGAATTGCCCTTCCTGCCCTTTTCCTAACACAGGGATGGTGCAGGCAGTGGGTGCTGTTTGGTGGAGCTGCATCCCCTGGGAACAGGCAGCAGCTTCCCTGCTCCAGATACCACAGCAAGGGCAGCCAGAGCAAGTTTGCCTTCCGCAAGGGACAAAGCGGGCACCAGAGCCACGTCCATGCTGCTGTCCCCAACAGGAGACTGCCCTCTGAATTACCTGCCTGCTCACTGCCTGTGGCTGACCTTGGTTATACCTCCAGGTCCTGCTTCTTATGTAGAGAAAGAAAAAAAGAAGAAATTGCTTCTAAAATGTATTTGATCAGAGGCCAATTTCCAATAATCAAAGCAAACAGATCTAAATTCCAAATATTGAGGGTAAGAATATCTTTTATAAAAGGATTATTTATTTATAAAAGGACTTATTGAAATCTATCTGGTAATATCCAGTTCCTCAGTGCAGTGTTCCCTTCTGCTCTCCTGTTGGATTTGAGCTCACCTACATAAAACCCTCTTCATAGGTAACAAAGTTTAAAAGCACCGACAAGAAAAAGATCTGCAAAACAGATGTTAGAAGAAAGCAGTCAAAACTCACCGCTCTTATCCTTTTATTTATTCCCTTATTTTTCCAAACTGCATTGGATTAGCTTGCCCCAGTGTCTGTAGCCATGCATGGTTACGCTTTAGGGGATGAGATGCCGGGAAGGAATAGCTAAGCTTTGCTCTTAGCAAGAAAACAGAATTTGCTGCCATACATTGTCTGTAAATTCCCCTGAGTCTCTTTCAATGAATTGCTGGGGTTTACTGAGATAAAAAACAATTGCTGAGGTTTACTTTATGGTCAAGTACACTTGTGACTCAGCTGAGCACAGCGCTGGTGGTGCCTGAGGTGACCCAGCTCTGCCCCTGTTGCGCACCAGGTGGGTCGCTGCTCCAGGTCCACCCTTGGGAACATCCTGTAGGAAATAGCTGTGGAAGCAGCTCGCTGGCAGCTCCTGGCAGGGGTGCAAATAATTTCTCATCTGTGGAGAGAGGAAAAAGTGGGGAAGTTCCTTGTCCCCCAAGGCTGCTGTGTGTGGTTGTGCCAGGAAACTTCGGTGCAGGGGCAGGGGGGGAAGTGGGAGAGCATTGAAAGTGCAGTGGAAGGAGGTGATGGGAGTGAGTGAAAAGGGGAGAAACCTCTGGGGAACTGTGGGGATACAAATTTCCATCTGAGGGGTGCAGCTCCCCCAGGCTGCCTCTGGAAGGGAGGCGCTGAAATGTGCTCAAGGGTGTCACACTCAGGCAGTCAGCTGGAAAGAGGGAGCCTGTTCTGGGCATTCCGTCTTTCTGTGTCATCTCTGAAGGAGACAGAATTACTGAAGATGTCTCCATCCTTTCACCATTTCATATTTCTTTCTCCTTCACGCCCTAGCACTAATGTATTCCAGATTTTTTTAGCCAGGAAATGCTACCTGAATACCCCTCTCCATCTTCTCTCCTGTCAGGCACGTGGGTGTTTTGATGAATTGCCACCCAGTCATCAGCTGGAAAGATCAGTTCCTTCCACAGATTTTTTCACTACAAATATTAGCAGCTGGAAAACCATGGATAAAATTGCTGAGGTAAGATGGGAAGCAAAAATCTTTAATCTAGATAATGTCTCCACCAAATGTGAGTAAACAGCCGTATTTCACTGTATGTTCAGCATTTCTTTGAGACAAGTGTGATTGAAATTCTAATGAGTAAGGAGTAGGTAATGATTTGCTGCTCCAGCTGAGCAGAGGGATGGTAGGAGTCCTTAGGAGGAAGAGGATGTGACAAGTGTTAGGATGTTCTTCTCCAGAAAAAGCAGGCCAAAATAAATTACCTCCTCTTTCTGGAGGGAAAGAAAGCCAAGCCAAAAAACTGGGAAAAGGCCATTCTTTTTCTTTATTGGCCTAGAAGTATCTTAATTCTGGACTTTCCAGGATAACAAGGAAGTTGTGGTAACTGGGATTATTAAGTCACTACCCCACTTAATTATCTGTGTCATCAAATCTTGAGTGTATTTCTGTGGGATAAATAATTCCTTTTGTCATCAGATACAAAGTGAATTGTATGTGATGTCTCAGATCTGTGACCTGAGTTTCTCCAGACCTAAGAATTTTGCCCAGCGCTGATACCTCATTTAATTCTTGGCAGTTTAAGAAGCATTTCCAGATATACAGATAATCCGTGGAATCTATTTGGTATGCCCTAAAAGGTGATATATTTTCTTTTTTTAATCCAGTGAAGCCTTTTATTAGAATAAAAGCCCTTCTAGTTTTTCAGATATGATGTTAATCATAGTAGGATTCTCAGTGCACATACTGAGTGCTTCTGCTTTCCAACACTCTTTATTATTGCTGTTATTATTCTTTGGGGGTTTTTTCAGGGGTTTTTCTTGTGCAGGGATGGAAGGAAATAGAGCAGGAGAAAAATCAGGAACAGAAGTGAGGTCTGCATATGTTTGTGAGGCCTTAAATGGATGACACTGTCAGGGCTGAGCATTTGCTGCATTCTCTGTGGGAGACAAAGGCTGAATGACCAGGATAATCCGCTGAGGGCCTCGTGTCCAAGAAAACAAAGGTTTGGAGCATAATTACCCTGTGAACTGCGTGTACAGTGTGGCTCAAAAATGTGGCTCAGAAATGTGGCTCAGAGAGCACTCTGGAGCTGCTCTGAGGGAAAGCTCCCTCCACGCACACAGGGCACACGGACAAGTTTTGACAGCGGCTGCTTTGATCGCCCAACCCACTTCCAGTGCATTAATGTAAATGTAACCCAGGATTACTCCGTGTAATTCAGCTCTACTCACCCTGAAACTCGGAGTTTTTCCTGAAGTTTGCTGTGGAGAAAATGTACATTGGGGTGTTTGATTTAGCACTGAGGAGACAGATCCTGTTGACAAAGAGCATTGAACGTAAATCTCTCTGTGGCACCTTCCTGCCTGAGAACCTCTAGTCACCTGATCTGCTGATTTGTGGGAAAGGGTGAATGTGAAAGGAAAACAAGTTAAAAACCTTTTATAGAAACCATGATTTCTTTATCTAGTAATCCTTCTTTTATTTTGGAAGTTCACTTTGTCACTGTAAGTGACAATGCCAAGTGTAGATGTTGATCTACTGGATTCCTGTGGGTCTTAGAGCTTCACCAAATCTCACCAAATAATTTTTAAAAGGTGATGTGAGAACATTCTTAGATTTATGGACCATTTTTTTCCTTTGACAATGGAGCACAGCCATACTGCAAGCTCCTGGATATTATATTTATGTAAGTGTGTCTCCTTCTGAGAATGTGAGCTAAGCAAAGCCCAGCAGTGCTGGCACCTCTCAGTTAACTCCTCTCTCTTTCTGAATCTTTGGATTTCCTGCCTGAGACAAAGCTGCCTCAGCAATATAATTATTATATTTCCTGATAACGTTTTTTGGGAAAATACAAAAGTGGCTACACTTCCACGGATATATAATCAGGTTTCTTCATCCTTTGAGGACTTACTGCAATTTGAAATCCAAACTGCTTCATTAGAGATGCTTCAGCCTTCATTTATGCAGATGGTTTCATCCAAAATTGTCCCAGAGTACTTGTCAAGCTGTTGGCTTGAATCCAAAGCCTGTGGATGTAGATGGAAAGACTCCCTCTGACTTCACTGACCTTTGGAGAAGCTCATTAAATTGTAACAATGTCAAAAAGAAAAATTAAATGTAGATTGAAAGCATTGTAAAAAAGTTATTGTTATACTGATCCCTTTAAAATATTTTGGACTTAGCTAGCTGGATTCCCCACATATATGACTTTTATCTGACTTCTGTTGGATAGATTCCTTAAAAAATATATTTTCATAAAATATTTTAATTCTACAAGAGTCTGAGATAAAATCAGTTGAGCAATCAGGATATTTCAGGTACACCAGTGACCAGTTCTGGAGGCTGGGAATGAGCACAGTCACCAGTAAAGGTGCTACCTGCAGCGTGTCCCTGCCTGCCCACAGCTGTGAGGGCCAGGCTGTGACATTCTCGGCTGGTGGCAGAATTCAGACTCCAAACACCAGTGACATGCAGGTTGTCTGCAATTCCAGGCTGGCTACCAAGTGTCCAAGTACCTGGGTCTTGCAATGGCATCTGCATGATGTTAATAAAACTGGTTTGTGGTCTGGAGACGGCTGATTAATTCTCCAGTGCAGGTCTGCTCTGAAAACACACTTGGCTTTATACAGAGTTTGAAGCAGCAGGACTTGTGCATTGAAAACCTAATGCATGTCAAATTAGAAATACATGTTTGAATCAAAATTCACCCTTGGCTTGATTCTGGCCTGTCCTGTACTGGAATTATTCTGAACCTGGTTCTATTTTGTTGGGTTTTTTTTGTTTGTTTTTTTTTTTTTTTCTTTTTCTTTGTTTTTTTTTAAAATTTCTTTTACCAGTTGACACAAAGCTATCAGTAATCTACAGAACAGGATTTCTTGATATCATACTTGAATAATGAAAACTAGTCCATAAAAATATACAGGACTCTTTTATGTGTCTAGTAAACGTCTCTCTAAATATTTGTAAACATTCACAGTCCCTGCTACACTTATCACTTTGAGTGATTCCAGAAAGGCAACTTATCTTTCATAAATCTCTCATTGTATTCATTGATAAATCAAAATATCTGTCTTTGGGAATCTGGCAACATTTACAGCTAGGTTCTCTGACTTCCAGCCCCCTTGCCTAATTATTGAGTCACATTCTTGGTAAAGAAAGACCAACCTGAATTTGATATTACTTCAAGTGGAACAAAATGCAAGGTCAATCAGTTACGAACATTTTGTGTCTGGAAAAAAAAAAAAAAAGGCAGATTTATATTTTAAGCTGTATCAAAATGTTGTTACCTGCAGCTATAATTTTAATTTCTTTCTTACCTTTTACAAAAGGGGGAGCCTTCCCATTTACCTTTGTAAATCTTTGCTGAACAATCAGCAGTTTGGGTTGAATTGAGATTGAACAAGCATTAGTGTCACAAGCAGCTATAGGCTGAGCAATCTCCCTGCACAGGTGTCAGTTAAAACTTCGGCCAGCCTTAGAGTGCCATGGGGAATTATAGTTAGAAAATATTCCTTTGGAAATGGTTGTAGAAGGCTCTATTTGTTCTCTTTCAGCCTTCCTTGTGTGAATCAGTCTCTCGTCTTGCAAGCAGGAGTGTGCAGCACACTGTCCAGCAGCCCAAAACACCACTCAGGTGTTGGAAATGCCAGAGGTGTTCCCTCTGCCTCTTGTGCCACTCTGCAGTGAGAATTATTCAGCCTGACTTTTGCTATCAGCGTCAATATTGATTCCCTGTGTCAGATGCCTTTTCTGTCCTGGCCAAGGCCCAGCAGTGAATCGGAAATAAATACCTGATTCACCCTGTGCAACTCAGGATTGAAACTTCCCTTGGAGCAGAAACTTCCACAGTGTCAATCTTCTGACCATAACTGAACTTCTAAAAGTGGATATTTCCCAACCTGCTGTTGGAAACGTATTTCCAACAGGAAAAAACCAACAGCATCACAATTGCAAATCAATAACTGCATGTAAAGGCCCAGTCAAAAAGGAAGAATACATTCTGGAGCCAATTTTCTTTAAGACGCAAGAACAAGGCTGTCTACCCAAGTCACACGCATAAATTGAAATGTAACGATTAGAATATTTCAGTGGCTTCTCCGGTGTTTACTTGATGGGGGAGTGGGGTGCTAGGGTAATATGGATTGATAATTTAGCAGTTTCTAACCCAGAATGCTTGCAGGTGCTAAGAGGAAGAATGTGTGTGGTGTCCCAAGAGGCATTCCTTGTACCCTTGCTACATTTTAACCCCACGAGGGCCCTGCAGCCCTGGGTATACGCACATGCATTACAATATTTTCAAACAAAAAAAAAGCAATCACGCATTAAGAGTAGCTGCAGACAACCTGAACTTCCAACCTTTTTTTTTTTTTTTACTGTTGCAAGGAAATTAAATTAATTTCATGAAATTCCGCATAGCAGATGAGTGCTTCTCTTGGCTGCCCAACAGCATTATCATAACTTTGTATTCAAAGTGCATATTAGATCTTGCTACTGGCAATGCTGATTTCTTTTTACTCGGTGCTGTAGTGGCTGAAGTAAATTTCATCCTCCAAATCACAAGCTTTGTACTTGATTTACTTTAGTTTGTCTGTACTTGGAAAAAAATTACTTTTTTTTTAAAGGATATAGCAGTTCGCTGGGTTGGATTTATTTCTTTGTTTGATTGCACTGTGGCTGTGCATTGGATTCTTTCTCTCTGTTCTCTATGACTTCTTTTCCTTTCTCTTTTCCAATTCCTGTAAAACTTCCTGACGCTCTCATTTCCCTCCCAGCTATCCGGGCATGCTGCACACAGGTCAAGGGATGAAACACTGCCATCTTTTAAACCAGAAGGCCAATATATGGAAGCTGCAGAAAACTGATAATTTGTGAAATTTAGACCTTTGCTGCTAAAACACTAATAAACACAAAACAGGAAACTGCTCTCTCCACTGTATCCTCACTCAGATTTATAGGTGGCTGAATTCTTACAGCTTGGTGTGCAGTGGGGCAGCTACTGCAAATTCCAGGGTTATTTCACATTGTGCCATTTAAGCATAATCCAAATCTGGACTGATTTGCACACACTGCATGTCAAAGGGGGGATGTATCACTTACTGCTACCATACAACTCAAAATTCTTCAGGTCACTGCTCAATTTTTCATTTCAAATTGGTGGCAACCAAGAATTTTTTTTTTATGTTTATTGATTTGAGCTGGTTGGGGTGGTTTTGTTGGTTTGGTTTTTTGGTTGCTTGTTTTGGTTTTGTTGTTTTGGGTTTGTTGTTTTTTTTTTTGATACAGTGATTGCATTTTAACTTTTCTATGTGGATGTGTCTGTTTTGAAGTCACAAAGTGGTATGGAGGGCTTCTGCCCATCAAAGCAAACTGCATTTCCAATAAATAAGTAAATAAATACCAAACCTCAGTAGAGTAAGTTTCCAGAATCCCTAATAAGGGAAGCAAGCCAAGCAAAGTGAAAAGATTCTACTTTTTATCACCCCTGTCTTGTCTTATTCCTTGAACAGAAACAGGCTCAGTCTTTGGGTACAGTTTCTGAATTTCAGGTCACTGAAGCTCCACCACGATTATCTTTGGGTTTAGGGGTCACACTTGCTTCCTTGGCTTGGAAGAAGATCCAAATGTAAGCAAATGAACATTTTTATTTATTTAAGGCTTTATTTCCTTTTTATTCAAATTCCTGTAAAATTTCCCTCATCACAATTATTTTGATATTGTGTTTATCCTGTTGGAGATGTACATGAAGAAGTAAGGTGCCAGTTTTTTCATTGCAGGCATAATTATTGATCAAGGATTATTTTTCAGGAAAGAACTGTTATGATCACGTTTGGAATGATGTCTGCAACAGGGGAAACAGACACCCTGTGACTGTCTTTCCTTCAGTAGGAATGTCAATTTTCTGGGAGAGCCTTACAAAATGCATATATTTTTATATCCAACAACAAAACCAGTAAGTTTGTGTTTAGAAATTTTTTTGGTATTGATATTTTGGTATTCAGAGATTGGGGATGATGTGAGCTTTTCTGAGCTGAACTGCAAAAAGGGAATAACTCTGAGAGAGGGTTTCTCCTCTTCCCAGGAGCTCTGGTGATTGGGAGGGTTGTGTGGTAAATCTCCTCGCACACTTTTCATGTGCTGTTTAATACCTCAGTTAATAAGCTTAGCATTTGGAGCCAAAGCGATTCCTGGCTTGGCAGTGCTTTCTGTCATTTGGAGAAGTAAGTTTCGGAATAGATTTGAAAGTTCCTGGCTCCTCACAGGAAACACATGATGTGCTTGGCTGCTGGGTGCCTCTGAAGCCCCACTGGTATCAAAGGAATTCTGCAGTTTTCCTGACAAGGTAATTAACCCCCCAGTCAGCTGGGTTGCTGTTTTAGAATCAGCATCTTCAGGATCTTGGGTATCATTTTGTTTACATTATGTTTATGCACTTCTACATCATTTCCTAAAACCTCTTTAAGCCCTGATGCAGGAAACAGAGCAAACACTCCAAGCTCTTTCTTAACTGAGAGATCAAGAAGAAAATTACAATGATTTTTTGGGGGTTTTTGGCTACATATTGAAAAAAACAACTCTGACTTTCACTATCGGATAGATGGGGAAGGAGGGAGGAAGCAGGGACCTGATTGTTCTTCATCTTGGGATAAGTGCTGGTTTATTCCACTGTGAGGAATAAGAAAAGCCGTCCCTAGTGACTCATTCAGGTCCCTTTCAATGGGCCCCTCATTACACCTGGACACGGGCTCAGCAGTTAATAGATCTGAAATGCCTCGGTGGATGATGATGGCATTTTTGTGTCTAAAAGGAGTCAATCAGGGAATTACCACGGTACTCTGCTGAACGGGTGCTAGCCTGTCCTCCCTGATTTCACCAGATGATTCAGAGATTTGGGGCGCCAGTGAAAAATAACTGAGAGCAGAGGTGCTGGGGGGTTGAGGCTTTAAGGGCACAAAGGCTTGGTACCCTGGAAAAAAGAGACTCAGCTTGAAGCTACAGTAATACAGAATTACCACTTTCTCTGGAACTTCCAATTCCTGCACTTTACTTTCTTCTAGCTCAGAACAAGCTTGTATATTTTTAATTTTTCTGCAGAGCTTTTACCTCTTATCCTTAACAGTTTTCATTTCAATAAGCAAATTTTTTCCCCAGTTGTTTTTTAGCTCTCCTATAGCTTGTTTTTCCATGGCAATTTTCAATTCCCTGGATTGCAGCAGGGTCTCAGTTTGCAGAGTCATTCCTACAGCTAATCCTCCCTCTTTTCCTTTTCTCATCAGCTGATTATTCATATTTTCAAACTTCACAATCTCACCACCAAAACCTAGACATTCTTTGGAGCTAACTTGAGAAAGAACACAGACCTCAAAAATGTCACTGAGCTCAGAAGTCTCAAACCAAAATCCTTTCTCTGCTTAAACAGGATGCTATCAAGGGGTCTGGGCCAAAATTAAAAAGGAAAAATACTATTTGTATAGGACGTTGCATGTAGTATTTTAAGTGATTATTTGGACAACTGAAACGAAAAATCGAGTAAATATAATTCTTGTCTGGAAACAAACCAACAACCACCTCCAAAGAATCACTCTTTCTCCCACTTTGATTTTTACCTCCTCCATTTCCATTGCTTCCCAAGTGTGTGCTGATCCCAGCACCTAGTGCTGTAGCAAGACACTGTTTTTTTCCTGAAAAGTCAAATTTGGCTTGTAGACACCAGGCTGATTAAAATGTTCTCACTCTGTTCACTACCCCCAACCAGTTTGCATCAGTCTGTGTCCCTCCTTCAGTGTTAACAGTGACACTGCCTGACAGAGAGCGAGGATCTGCACTCAGAAATGTCAATTATGCTTCAAACAGACCCTCTTGATGAAATGTCTGCATTTTGAGTCAGGACAGAAGCTCCTCTGCAAGTGCAAAACTTTTGAAAAGGTGTCAGAGCAACACAAGGCTGCTCTTCAATGAAAGGCCTTTGAAATGAAAACCCTGAGGGATTTGTCCTTACAGGGCTATTCCCCCTTGGGAAAGCAAATAGAGTACTAGAGCTGTTCCTAGCACAGGCAGAAGCAGAAATAAACAGGGGAAATATTGAGGTCTCAGTTTGAGGAAGGTGAAGAGAAATGAAACCTTATCAAATCCTGTGCCAGCAGGAACAAGCTGGGAGGGCTTGAGGCAGAGCCCAGCAGATTTCCTACTTCCGGGAACAGGAAAAGCTGGGAAATGGCAAACTGGGCCACCAGGAGCATCCTGTGCTTCCTCCCTGCTGCTGTTGTTGTGGTCTTGGTCACTGGCAAAAGAGCATCTCCTTTCAGGGACAGCTGATCTCTCACAGCCCTGACAGGAGAGGGCTGCTAGAGATCTTCATCCCACAGAAACCTGACTGAAAATAAATGGGATTGCACAGGAAACTCTGCTGTTTCCCAGCCAAAGGTAAGCCTTCCAGATTTGCTGACCAGCCAGTGTTATTTTAGATGGAAATTAGGATACTTTGCATGTGGCTGCGCTTGGGAAGTCTTTTTGTCATCATTATTATTTTGAAGAAAGGAAAGAATTCATGGATTTGTAGAGAGATGGGAAAACACAAGATCAGTTTCAATGCCAGCTTTTGTACAAAGGAATTGCACCTCCCCTGAGGCTGGTGTCATTCAACCAGCCAGAATCTGAATATCCTTGAGCCCCTGTGGTTCCCTATTTCCAATCTTTAGGTAATACAGGCTTGCTAATATTCCTCTTGTTTAGGCTTCTCTAATGGCTATAAAGTTCTTTCCTTCCTTTTTCTTTTCCCCAGCAGTGTTTCCTCTTATCCTTGGAGACTTTCAGATTTCTTCAGGCATTAGTAAATAGTTTGTGCATGTGTGCTTTCTGACCTTGCAAATGAAGTAGAAAAACTTTACATGCAAAAGCATAATGTTTAATAAAAAGTTAAAAATTACATGTACCAAAGCTAAGTCTAAGTGAATTGAAAGAATTTAAGACCTACAGAAGTCAGGCCTCCAAAGAGTCCTGCAGCATTCACTTGGCTTCTGGTTTTGCAATGAGCCAAAACCAGATATTGCAGATTGAAAATGTGTTTTAGAAAAATCTTTTCTGAAATCTGGGAATCAAGGCTAAATGATAGCATGGCACAATTGTCCTATACCTTGTCTTTCATTGAATTGCAAACTATTGTCTTATTCTAGGAACAAAAGCCATGCCAAATGTGCTCACTTTTTAAATCTACATCGCTTGATTCATTCCTTCCATCTGAATGTTGAGTGAGTGATAATTAAGGACTTGACCAAGAATATATCCTCTCACAAAAATCATACTTCCATGTATTTCCACTTCTGAAAACATGCCTCATCTGTTTTTGAGCTTGAGTGTCTAAATCTGAAGAGAAAAAACGTGAATTGGGCTCTATTCTTGGCAACATCAAAATCCATGAAAGCTCAGAGAACTGCTTGAAGACCCACTTCTGAGTCAATTCTCTTACATTTTAGATAAAAGCTCCAGGGAAAAGATCCTGTAGTCTTCCCAGCACTTCTGAGTAGGAGATGCCAAGTGTTTGGGTGCCAGGGTCTTACACCAGCACATCTTGGCTGGCATCTCACTCCCTTTATCCTTCAGATTTTAAGCGGATGGTTGTTCTCATTTGGTCTGTTCTAGGCAGAAAGCTGACACCAAAAAAGAGCACCTCACAGCTTTTTACTCACGCGGAAATGAAATTTGGGAAGGAAACCCAACACGTAAGATTTTAAATTATTTTGAAAAATTGTGACTGTTTCTAGCTTGAAGAGGAGGAGCAGTGCTGGAAAGTGTGGTGAAAAAAACCCTCTTTGCCGTTTTACTTGAAGTTATCTAGCAGAATAGCCTGCTTGAAGGTGTCAATAAATATATCTTGCTGTATTTCTGTTGCTCCCTACTAAATTTTTTTCAGGAGCCTTGGAGTTCTTGGTGGGTAGCAGCTTTATTGATTTTTGCAATTTTAATCTTGGCTTGGAATTCCCTCGGGTGTTTCCTATGAGAGATTCCTGATTCTAGGCCTCTGGGTTTAGGAGTGGCAAAAACAATCATTCAAATTTAAACCTGAGCTCAATTTTAATCTAATGAAAAAGTGGCTCATTTTCCTAATTCTCCTTTCTTTGTTAAAAAACAAAGACAAGAAAAGACCACAAAGAGGCTTCACATCTCTTTTATCTGCTAAAATTATGACAAGATGACAATTTTCTGTGGTATTGCATGGTTTTCTGGAAGTCTTGATTGTCAATATGGATAAACAAGACTATTTTCTGCTTCTGGAAAAGAAGGTAATATTTTTTCCCAATTGCCTTTCATTTTTCTGGTGAAATCTTGTCAGAAATAGTCTGATTTAAAAGTATTAGATGAAATCATGAATAGGACTGATGTAGACGGCCATTTCTTTCATATAGGATTAACATTTTCAGTAATATCAAAGTGATGAGTCAATAGAATGCCTAGATGGTTATTCTTTCTTATCCTTGACCTTTTCTATTTTAATCCCATTCACACTAGTTCTGTAAAAGAACCTTGTGCAGGCACATTTAAACTCTGTGTTCCTTCCAAACACGTATTTTGGGGAGCCTGTTGTTTGATCCATAACCTTTTGCTGCAGAGCAGGAGAGGCACATTTATCCTGTTGAATTGCCTTAGCAAGAACTCTCGTTTAGCATCAGGGCAGGGTGGTGCTGATCTTTGGCTGGGTCTTTGTGCCAGGAAGGAGTTTCTCAGGAGTGGTTACTGTGAGAATTATATGCATATTAAGTGTCCACAGCTGGAGGTGGGTGATCAGCAGCCTGTGTCTATGCTGCCCCTTGCCTGGGAAAACTCCTTTAGTGGGGTTTTTTGAAAGTGGGAGGAGGGAAAATTGGCTCAGCCTGAAGGCAAAAAGCATCAGAGGTGCTGGATCCATACCTGAAAAGTAAGATACCCCTTTCTGGAGCCAAAAGCTCAAAATCAAGATCAAAATCAGGAATCAGGATCCCAAACCCAGTGTTTGTCATGTGGTGAAGGTGCCTCCTGTGCCTGTGAGGTGGAATATGAGCTCTGGGAACTCCATCCTCCACTACGTGAGATCTCTGCTCCTGCTCAGAAGGAAGGAGCCGCTGGGATTTGGGGGTTCTTTGTTCTCTAAAGACTTCAGCCTTGGGATCTGGGGGTTCTTCTTCCTCTGAAGACTTCAACCTTGCCCATCCAGGAGTCTGGACTCTTCTGGAGAGGTTTTATGCTCTCCTCTATGCACCATCCCCATGGCACCTGCTGAGGCCCCAGGTACAGCACAGGACTCCTTCACAAGGTAATAAAAACCATTGCATGGTACAAGAAAGCCTGACCAAAGAGCATGGACAAACATTTCTTTTTTTTTTAAATCAAGCTAGTCCCTTCTAAAAATACTGCACTTTTCTGACATCCAAAATTGTGGGTGATTCACAAGCACTGTGAATCTGTTTCAGAATCTCATTTCTTTGAAAAACCCATACACGTTTTGATATGCCAAGGAGGAAAATCTTCTGCACAGGGAATAATTATTGAGGTGAACTATTAGTGAAATAAAAATAAAATTTAAGCACATAATGGGAAATTTTTCAAATGAAAAACATTAGGGAATACAGACAGAAAAATTATTTCTAAAAGGGATTTGTTAACCAAAACCTCCTTAAAGGAACATGGTGGTACATTGTAATAACATTTTTTCTGAAGTGAAAGGGGGGAAAAACCCTTTCACTTGGTCAAAACCAATAGGCAGATTATTTTTCTTCCTAAGAGTTTTGCAAGAGCATTTAACCTACTCTGAGTATGATGGACATCAGTTTGGAAGGTTTTACCCAGTGAGTAAAATGGGCCGTAGCTGCAAAAATGTCAGTTCCACGTCCCAAATTCTCCCGAGCTTAATGTTTGACACAAGCCCGTCTGTACCAGAATTTTCTCCAAGGCTTACTGACGTGAATGTCACAGTTGCAATCTTTTTAAAGAAATGGAATTCAACAATATCCCAAAGGCCTAAAAAATGACAGCAGTATTTGATTAAAAAAAATTACTAGCGCATCATAAATTACCTGCTTAATATTCAGACTGATGGTGGAAGGTTTTTTTCCTCCTGCATCATATGGTACTTTAAGATTCCTCAGAAAAATATAAAAATAGAAAGAGCTGCTTTAAATTTCTGCTATAATTCCAG
Source organism: Pomatostomus ruficeps (assembly GCA_013400735.1). Lineage (NCBI taxonomy): Eukaryota > Metazoa > Chordata > Aves > Passeriformes > Timaliidae > Pomatostomus > Pomatostomus ruficeps. The sequence continues at coordinate 27,528 of VYZT01000727.1, read as the reverse complement.
AATCATTGTAGAACACACACATTTTTTCCATAGATGATGGCACCATGATATGGCCTGGCTTATTTCTGCATTTGTATTTTTAAAGTTTTGAAGGCAGTCTTCTGATGATGACAAACACCGGCAGAAAGAGGGGATGAATTAGAACTTCTGATGGCATGTCATCAGGAGCTGGAAATAAATCCGAGTTGAAAATACAACACTGACTGTTGGGAAAGGACGCATCTGATCATAAAATTAATGTTGAAGACAGAATCTGAGCAAAAAGCCAAACTTAAAAGCTTTCTGTGACAAGAACCATGCATCCAAGCCAAGTTGACACAGTGGACACAGTGAGGATGTTAAGGACAAGGGAAAGCCTTTAGAAAATTGGAATTATTCTTAAACTTTCCTGACTTTCCCTGTCTTGTTTAGACTGTCAAGAGACAGAAGCTTGTTTTTAAACCCCTGCAAAAGGTTGTTTGCAAAACCTTCCAAAAATCCATGATCATTTTCTAATTCAGATATTTTGTATTTTTAGGGCAGGAGGGAGTGGTGGGAAACTTGCTAAGAGCCAACATGGACACCTGAGGTACATATTAAAAAAAAAGCAGTTTTTTGGCATTAGTTACAGCAGCTGGCACAAGTTCTGTTAGAGACCTCTAGAGATCTGTTAGAGATCATTTGTCTACAATGGGAGACCCCAATGAGCCTCCACAGGCTCGGATGAAGGATGGAATAGCTTTGTGTTCCTGGACAGGCACACGGTCCCCTTTAGGACTCAGCTGTAGGAATCTGGAATTCCTTTGTCCGAGTCCACAGGTGAAGGGAAATTCCACAGAACTGAGCTAAAGCAGTGGTGGAGTGCTTTGAGATGATGGAATCTCAAAGTTTTGTTGTCTTTGTGGCACTGCTGGGCTGTTTGAGCCGGGCTTAAGCCGGTCCACAGCTCTGTTTGTTTATACACTCAGTTTTAAGACTGTCAGCATTGCCCAGAGCGTGAGTTGAGCTTTCTTTTGCCATAAACCAATCAAAAGGCAGATAAATTTTGCACAGCTTTGCTTTTGCCCACTTATTATAAGTAAAGAAGGTTAAAGTGTGTTTATATTGCACTGCTCAGCAAGCTGGCTTTGACTGCCCTCAGGAATTCTGACATACAGCGAGCACCACAAATTGGGACTGATTTATCCAACTCCACTCCCTTGTGAGGTTTTGCTTGCTTGGGACTATCACACTTGCATGATGAGTTGAACTTTAGATGCCAGAAATGTCAGGACCTACACATGTGGACATAAATCTAAGGACTGCCTTTTATGTTCAAGGTAACAAAATGTAAAGCCTGCAAAGCAGGCCTCACAACCCTTGCATTTTCACTTGCTAAAGAAGAAATGTTCCTGCTAAGAGAAACTGTCCTATTTAAATGAATTGCTGAATGCTATTCTCTCTTACATCCAAAAAATCAAATGTTGAACAGCTTTTGGGGTATTTTTTGTGATTCCCCTTGAGATTTTGTAGCAATAGAGGAAGGGGAGGTCTGGGTTTGTCTTTTTTTTTCCCTGCCAATACTATCGAATGTAGCTGGAATTTCATTATGTGTGAAGCTACTAGAGACAATAAAAAGTGAGGTGTAAGGGATGATACAGGCCCAAAAGCTGTGTGAGTAACACATTTGAATTGTGAACTCTGTTACGGGTATTTGTAGAGTAAAGTAAATAAGGCCTTACCAAGCACTGTGCCTGAAAAACCATATGCTTTAAATCTAAGAGATTTAAGAGATTCTTTTTCCTGGAAAAGTTACTCTTTTAGTTTCTGTCTGTCTGTGAGAGAGAACGGGTAGCTGGCTACTTGTTTGTCAGGCTGGGCCAGAAATAATTTTCGTTGATGACTTGCAGCAAGTGGCCTTGATGTGGTATAAGGTTTTCAGTAGAATTGTTCTACTTCCAGCAGCTATGGTGTCAGGCCTGCAGTTCTTATTTCACTTTATTTTAAGAGCATTTTAATCACGATCATGAATCTCCCTCTCTCCAGAGTACAGACGGATAACATTTATTCAAAGAATTGTGATAAAGGAAGAGTTAGATGAATTTTGTTCTTGGAAAGAGAAGCCATGAAACTATTTCAGTCTATTTAATCAATAATAATTTTATTGTCTGGAACTACTGAAATCACAGTGAGCATTTATCCAAAAATATATTTAATATTCAATCTCATTGTGTAGCATGATTCTACCAAGAAAGGCCTTCCAAAGGCCAAACCTTAATTATTACTTTGCTGCCATTTCATTCCAGATAAGCACTAAAGCATTTCTCTCATATACTTTTTTCCCCACCAAAGATCATCCCCAATAAAATCCAATTTTGGTTTTGTACACTGCAGAGTGACTTGCTTTTAAAGGGTATCTTTCAGTGAAGTCTTCAAGGCCTGTTTATTGCTAGAGCAAGAACGTGAGTTTCATTATACTCCTCTGGGGTTAGAAAATATTACTGGGTCATTTCTATAGCTGGGGAACAAATGTCACAAAAATGGTGAAGTGTTGTGATGGTCACTGCTTAATCATCTGGGCTGTCTAGCATAATTTGTAGTCCAGAATTACCAGAAATCAGAAGTAGACGTTTTAGCTTCCTACAAAAATGGGAATAAATTTTAACAGTAGAGCGCTAGTTATTTAGTACGAGAAGCTGGATAGGGTTTGTTGTGTTAATGGATATTTGGGAAGATTAGGTGCTTTTTTCTCCCCCACTTGTGAATTGGTTTATTCTTTAGTTTTAGGCACTCTGACGGATTTGAATAGCTTTATTTAAAGAAATGAAGACAAATTGCTTCTACATGAGGGCTAGAGAAGTGAATTTCTCTTTTGTACCTTGAATTAGATCTGAGGAAAATGATTGAAATCCTGCCTTGTGTGGGTGGTTCTCTTAGACTTCTGCTGTCACTATTTTGGGTTAATTATTTAGTGAAACTACATCACAATCCTCCTGTGCACCAAGTGAGTTCTCCAAACACTGGGTAAAAGTCATGTTTATTCCCTCCTTTAGGTCAGCAAATAACTAAGTTGTGCAGAGGAAAAGAATTCAAAGAGAAGATAGGGAGAATTCACAGTTTGCATGGGAAAAGAGGGGTAACATCATCTTCTGACTCTTTCTCAAAACTCTCTGGAGCAAAGCTCGCTCTGTTTTGTGTGCTCTGCAACCACCAGCAGGGTCCTGGGATATGAGAAGAAGAAAACCTGTTTTCTCTATACTGGTGTGTCTTGGACTTGTGATGGATACGGAGCTTGCAGCTGAAGTGCTTTTGGAAGAACCAAGAAACTGTGAGGTTGAAGAACTTGTTTTCTACAGGACAAGGCACCAGGTGAGGAAAGCTTCTGGAGAGATGTATATTGGAGTAGCTGCCTTTTGGGGAGACAGACCCAGTCAGACGTGACTTCCCCAAGGTGCATTTTTGCTAATATCCAATAACAATGTCAGAAAGAGGAGCTGGGATAACTCTGAGTGCCCTAAGATGACACTGCAATGAGAAACGGAGCCTTTCCTTGCAGAGCCCTGTCTCTTCAAAACATGCAGATATACAAAAAAGAGTTTTATAGAAGAGTTTTATCAGGAGAGTTCACAGTGAATATCCCTCCGTGGCTCTGCACAGCCGCAGATGTGCTGGATTGGAGCCCAAGAAGCCGGAGCTCCCCGAGCAGCCCAGACTTCTCTGTCACGAGGTGGCAGTGCAGAGTAGGCTTGCGAGTGCAGCCCCTGGGAATGCTTCAAGGGCAAACTTCTCCTGGAGAAGTCTGTGATTTCTGCATAACTTCAGAGTCTAGGTTTTCCTCAGAATCAGTCTGGAGAAGTGGACAACTTGCAAACTGCCTGAAGTCACCGCATGAAGTTACATTTTCTTGAAGTTATTCTTAAGATTTTTTAATTAAAACTTACAGTGGGTAATATTTTACAGGTATGCTGAAGACAGAGAAGAAATCCCAAACCAGCAGAACTCAGCAGTAATGGCAGTGAGAAATCTGTCCAATATCACAACAGGGTAAGCAAAAAGTCACTGCATCAATTTACTTGATTAGGGCTGTCAACAGAATTCATCTTTATTGATTCGCTCCTGTGGGGCTGCTACATCATCTTGAACTGGCATTTTAATGCTGGGATTTAACATCAGGGGATTCAAGGAGCTTGAGACCAAGAGTTAGAGAGACAACTTGGAGAAGCTGCTGTAGCTGAATTGCCCCAAGGGGACAGAGATCAGCTCATCTTTATAAGATCAGGAACTAGAATTGCTTCAGCAATGTGTGTAACAGAAAGAGCAGGTTTACTTTGCTCTTTGATGGATTCCCATCTACAAGGTGGCTGAATCCTGTTAGCAAAGTCCCTGCTCTTTCTCAGGGGAGGGAGGGACTGACAGAGGAGGATTGTATTGTTTCCCTTTGTTTTTCCCTTTACTCTGTCAAACCAACTCGAAACATTACCAAAGGATTAATTTAAACCCCCTGGAATTAAGATTGGTGGCTAAATTAGGGACCATTCAGTGCTGGGCCCTCTCACTGGCTGATGATGCTGAGCTCAGAGGTGACATCCTCTAATGACAAACTCCTGCTTGAGTTTTGGCTCCCCTCACTGTGTGCTGCAGTTGGCAAGACAGCTTTCCAGCAGGGAATAATGCAGGAGAAATGGGTGTATGTGGAACGTTGCAGGAACCGAGTCCCATAGGGCTGCTGTTCCCCTGGAGGGTCACAGAACATCTGCTTCCTCTGCCCTCTCCCATCTCTCTACCCCCATTTTTGTCATGGGAGATGCACAGCAAAATTTGCTTGGTGTCTGGAGAAATAGAGTTGTAGATGATTCTGCCTGTTTGCTAATTTGTGACATTTACAGTGTTGAAGAGCTGTACTCTCAGGCACATATTGACATTTAATTAGGAAAATTACTCTGTGTTGGCTAGATCTAAATGTCAATTTATTAAGGCAATATATAAGTAATTTATCATGTAATGTATGTTCTGTACTAGATTAAAAAAGGATTGAAAATAATAGTAATTAAAAAATCCCATTCCAAAAATGTGTGAACTACCATATGGCTGGCTACTGTGGCATAACAGAATAACAAGAACAGTTAATTATGTCAAGCAAGAATGTGTTTGAGAATCCATTTAAATAATCGTGGATCACATGGTAGCCATCAGGATGTGTTTAGAGAGACTTTGTATGAATTTCCCTTCCTTAGCGCTGATTTTGCACAGGATCGCAACCCAAAAGGCTTCAGACTGGCTCAGCTTTAGCAAAATAAGCCTATGTAAGGGTGTTAAATAAAGCCTGTGGCTGTTTGCTGTACACCCAGTTGAGCTCATCAGTTTATCACGTGCCCAAGTTCTTTTTCCTAAATAAGGGCAGAACTCTCCAGTCCATTTGGGGCTGGGTTTACTGGGAGCCCTCTGTGTGATGCAGCCACAGCCTGGGCAGTCAACACGGAGCTGCCCGACCTGGGCACCCCCACCCAGGGGCAGTGCCTGGACACAGCCTGGCACACTCCAGCCCAGCAGGAAGGCTGCCCAAGCTGGCAGGAGGAAAAGGGACAGGAAAGTGGGAAGCTGTAGCGGAGCACGAGCTGGATGGCACAGACTGAAGTGCCTGCTGATGAACAGCCCTTTTGTGACTGTAAATTAAAGAGCAATTTCTCTCAGTGGTGGGGCTGGTTAAGCAAAACACTTACTTGAGTGCATCTCTCCAGGGATCAGATCATTTAGGGAATAAGCGATGCTGGTGAGTGTTGAGGACGTCAGTGTGTTGAGTACTAACACCTTGTAAAACCGAGCTGGAAATACAGATTTTAGGTTGACAGATTCCATTAGTCCACAGTCACAAACTTATTCCATGCATGCTTTAAGTAGAGTTGCAGAGCAACCAAATATTTCCCATCAAGTAAGCACCCAGAAGTCTTGCTGATTATCTGAACTGCAGCTGCATCTGCAAAACTGGGCTGGAAATCTCCAGAAGACATGCTTTTCATTAGATTTCTACTATTTCCCTTTTCTAGTCAGGCAGGGAAGATGAGAGCATCCTGCCCTTGCTCCTGGTCCCGGCCAGAGCCAAGAGAGAGAAAGGCGTGTGAAAATGGAAAGGGTGTGGGGAGGAATAACAAAGTCCCTCTTGCCAAGTCTTGGATTTCATGAAAGAGATGAGGAAAAGGATTGATCAGCCCTAAATTACCTGCTTAGCTTCAGGCATTACTAGGACTTTGCTAACATCAACAGGTTCAGCACCAGAGAGATGTGCTTTTTTCTCATCAGTGACCTTGGAAAAAGTTAAACATTTTAGACTTCCTGGCAGTGGATGGCTTCTCTTTCTGGTTGCTATGGTGTCAGCTGCATCAGTAAACATAATAGAGATTATATAGAGAGACTTGGGGTTAGGCTGGTCTGAGTATATTAACACCATTTGGAAGGGGCAAGTAAACAAATTATCAACATATTCAAGAGAGGCCACCCAACCACCAGAGATCTGTGACCAGCCAGCTGATCTGCAAGCAGAGACTTAACCTCATGGATATACTTCAGATTAACCAGGAAACTCTAGATGAAACAGAGCTTAACCATTTTGTATTCTGGCACACAACTAATCCCTTGTGTCAGAGCTGAGCAAATGAGCTCTGCTTGATGTAAAGGGGCAAAACTTGATCTGCTGCTGTTAATCTGTAGGCTCCTTGAAGGACTTTATACCCAAGCTATAATTGTTCCTTTATTTCATGTGACTATCTAACACAAGGAATGGTTAAGAGTTCCCTTTTTTGATTCTATTTTCTCACCTGCTGCCCACTTAATTTTCCCATTGGATACTCTATTGGGAATCACTCTTTTTCTCCAAGAGAAAGGAAAGTCCTTTGGGTCTCTCCCACTGTGATTCAAAGAAAAAAAATCTTCATTGTCCTCCCCAAGGCTGTGGGCTGAGCATTTTTGGTTTGATCAGACCTAGAGTCCAACAGCACCTTTGCGTGTAAAAGGCACATGTATGCTCCATCAGTCTCTAATAAATTTTGTCTGACTTGGAAAATCCTATTAGCAGGAAAGGGCTACCATAGGAAACTGAGGGAACAATGGCAAGAAGAGCTTTTTCTTTATGAGCAATTGTAGAGTAAATCTATTCTCCTGACTAAATAAACCTGACAGCTTCTTTTTTTTTTTTCTCAAGGACCAAAGTGAATTGAAATTTGTCTGTATTTGTCAGTCAAATGGTTGTATTGGATCCAAAGGTGCTACAAAAGTAATATTTCAACTCCTAAACTTCGCCTGCAATTCCTTCAGTCAGCACCCAGTTTAAGGAAGGAAATTCATCCTGTGTAAATATTATTAATAAATGTGCTCTTGTGGGGTGGTTTTGATCATAAGACTGAGCAAATGAAAAGTTAGCTGCAAGATGTATAAAACATGCTCCTATGCACATTTACTTTTGGCAAGAAGTGTTTTATTATGCACCTGGCAAGACAGATTAGAATGAATGGCCACCTCTGTCTTTATCCTGCGCTGTTATTAATCTTGTGTCTCTGCAGCCACTGTGTGCACACCAGAGATTTGTAACGAGACTCTGCAGCAACCGAAATCATGAAGATTAACTGGACTGACAGTGTGAAACCCAACTGGCATTGACTGCTGACTGCAGAGTCTGGAGAAAGTGAGGAGCTGGACTCAGAGACAACAGGAGGTTGGTTTGGTCTTATTCCAGCACGACAATTGCTTGTTGCATTTTTCAGTCTTATCCAGAGACAAATGCCTCAAGAAGATTTTGTCTTTAGGGAGCTTTGGGCCAGAAGGTGGATTTTAATTAATTTCTACCCAATCCAAACCTGGCTATTTGAATCAAGAGATCCAGTTGCATGGCAAAAGGGCTAAATTTTGACTTGCCCTGTAAGCGTGGCTTGCTGCTTATGGGTGGGATGCAACATGCACAGGATGTGCATTAAGACACAATATTCGGTTTTAACCCCTAGGTAGCACAACTTCTGCAAGCATGATACTGTTGATGATAAATAATGCCAGGCAGAGCAAGTTTCTGAGTCTATGAGCAGACTTAATGAAACCTAAACCAAGCAAATACGGTGAGGAGAGCAGCTGAAGGCAGCAGCCTTTAGTAGGGCATTTCAGGAGGGCTGCCAGGGAAGAGCTGCCCTTTCTCTCGAGTGTCCCCTTCCAAAGTTTTGGACTCTGTATCCTTGCACTCCTCCCAAAACACCTGGCTGTGTCCTGACTGAACTGAGCCCTGAAAGCAGCTGGCTTTCAAAGCAGACAAAGCAGCCCGCACTGGCTCGTGTCCCCCTGTAGAAGGCTGTCCCAGTTTGAGGCAAATTTGGGAGGAAATTCCCCAAAGGGTGTCTCCTCTAAAAGGCAGAAATTCAGCCCCTCTCCCAGCCAAGGTTCAAACAGAATTTTGTTCGAGGAAAGTGAAAAAAACCCTGTTAATTTAACAAGCAAGGTGCACACAGGCACAGAAAAAGCAGAAACGAATAATATTAGATAATAAACCTTCTCTTTTGTGGAGAAAAGGTGGTGGATTTTAGAGTCCCTTCTTTCTCTGGCTTAGCTGCTCCTGAAGTTGGGCCGGGCCATGCCGGGCAGGGTCCGGCGGCTTCTGTCCGTTCCTGCTGGAATGTCTCCCCTGGAGATGCTCTGATTTTTCAGATGAAGAAAACAAGACCAACAGTCCAAAAAGAAGGAAAAAGCAAAAAGCCTCAGTCCCAAAGAGATGAGAAACTCCTTTCCCAGCTAACAGGCTAGTGAGGAATGCAAACTAACACTGCACCAATTCAGTACCTTGGAGGAGTTCAAAACCAAACCGTGCTGGAATTTCCCTGGCTGCTCCCCATCCCAGCTTAAAGCTACAGGACCCATTCCTGGTCATCAGCAGATGATAGGGAAATACAGAGCATCAAATCAGCCCAGGACAAAGGCCAGGTGGAGGTACAGCAGGAAAACCAGTCTGCAACATCAAGTCCTGTACACTGTGAGCACCACATGTTTCCCAGAGCTTTGTGGAACAGTAGGAATGCCATTTGTGGGTCCTGATTTGTAAGCCAAGAGCTTTGCTGCCCAGAAATACCCTGCAATCACTACGGGGACAAAATAAATCAGATTACTTCACTGGCATGGGCTGCTGTAACCACAGCATATACTGCTTGGTTTTGTTCTGTAGAAAAGAATTTAGTCCTGAGGTCTTTGGAAAAGGAAAAGGGGAATTAAATGTTATATGTTGTTTCGTATTATTTTTGCTTTAATGCCAAAAGTGGCCATTATAATAATTTAATTAGATATCCTGCATAACTCAAGACAAAGAATTCAGCCACTAATAGCTGCATCTAACTTGTAGCTTCTGGTTGGGTTGTATTTTAGAAAGACATCCAGAAAGAGTGGCAAGTTTTTGGAAAAGGCTTGCCATCTGAGAGTTGAGGAGACAGCATATGTCGGGGAGGACAGATTAAACCACTTGGTCCTTACCTTGAAAAATTTGAACTATACTTACACATAGATAGGAAATGTTGTTCTATTATAAACGGAGTACTGAATTTATAAATCAAACACGATTTCTGGGAGCCTCGATCTGGAGGAGTCTGTTCTATAGAGGTGCCTTCCAGAGGTGCCCATGTGATGCTCTGATGTCTGATGGGGAATGAACACATCCTCTAAAAGCCATAGCAGAAATTCTGCTTCTCTGCCTAGATTCCTGTCTGTCTGTCTGTCTTTCTGAATACCTAAAGATATGAAGTGTATGCACCTCCCACCTTGTTTTGCTCTCTCCCAAAAATTACTATACACCCGAAACATTTTGAGGGCAAGAAGTACTAAAGGCATAGGTATTTTCATGCAACTGCTCTTGAATGCTGTCTCACACAAAATAATGTGGCAAACAGAAGCTGGTGCTGCAATAAACACTATAGCCTCGGGAGGCCTAGCTGCAAGTATTCAGTGATCACCAGAAACTAGGTTAAAACTCAGGATTTGTTTTTAATTTAGGAGAAGAATAAATTTTTCTAGCTAATTATCAAGCATACGTAGGTGACATGTTTTCCTGTCTGTTCTAGAATGACAGATGCTAAATTAGTCTTACTTGCCTAAAAAAGAAGGAAAATCAAAAGGTAAGACCTTAGCAGTTTTTAAGGAAATTGTGAAAATAATGCATGAGCGAGCAACAGTCCAGTTTGGGACAAAAAATGAGAAAGAACTTAGTGCCCAATAAGTTTTACAAAAAATTGCCTCAACAGCATCTGTTTTCACCTTCAGGAAAAGACTGGAGCTTTCGTGTATTCAGAGAACAGAGGCACCCGAGAGCATTCTTGCCACAGTTCAAGTAAATCAGCACCAATGTTCTCTCTTGTTCAGAGGCTGCACTTGCAAACAGCTCACAGGAGCAGTTTACTACTCCTTCCCAGCAGCTGAATCCCTTTCTTGTTTAATGAATTCTAGGCTGAGTGCAGCTGAACATCTCCAAAAGTGTTTTAATTTGTGATGACCTCCAAGGAGCTCCATGTAGCAGGAACTGAGGATTTCTGTCACCTGTAGTAAATATCTTTCTAAGGGTTCAGTCACTCCCCAGAGACTCAGTGACATTCTTCCATTGGCTATGTGTGAAGCTTGAGTGAGCCTTAATATTTTGGGCTGCTGAGTTAAAGAAATCACTGAGGGAGAACTGGAAAGCATCTCCTGCATCTGCAGGTGGACAGAACAATGCCATTATCACCCTGGCAGTGCAAAGCTAACAGCTTTTAAGTGACTGTGTTGCAGAAAACGTCCTTTCTTTCTTCCTCGTCTCATATAAAAGTACAAATAAGTGCATGGACCATAAAATGCAATTATGCAAGTGGTTAGTAGTTTGCCTTGATTCAGTTATTGGAAAGAAAAAATTGGAACAAGCTTGCCTTTTTGTTGTTCATGTTAGGCTTTGGTTTTAAGCCTCCCATTAGAGGCTATAAAGTTTTATTGTAAATGACTCAAATGCTGTTTTATAGCATTTAACTCACAGTAGGAATGATTCTTAGTCCAGCAGGATGGCGCTGTAGCTGCTTTTCCCCTCCCTGTTATGGCAAGGGGCTTAAAGTCCTCGTGCCAGCTCCTTTGTTCACAGCAGTGGTCAAATTGCAGCTTGTCCCTTGAAGGCATTCTGCGAAATTTATGATTCCGTTAATACTTCAGCCCACAGGATGTAAATGCCCTGGACAATCCAATATATTGATTCACCATTCTGCTGAGCAGCCAATTTCTGTCTCCTAGAAATCTGTGTTAGGGTAACCTGGGCATATATTGAAAAAAAAATTGTTATTGATGCTTGCACTATTGCCAGCACAGGGATTGTCAGTGAAATAGAAGGAAGCAACCTCTCTACAGAGTTCTCTGCCCAAGCATCAGCATGAGAGTCCTGGGACATGGGGAAGCGTGTATTGCTAAACAAGAGAGAGTTCTTGCTGCAAACCTCTGATTTCCAGCTCTCCTTGTTTACAGCCTCTCTTCCTGGCTCTGTTTTGGACCATTCCAGTTAAGTCTCTTGCAGACAACTCTGTGATGCAATGAGTTCATCCTGCACAGGGTGGGAGGAAATCAGAATCTTTGTCTCGAGCTAATCCATGACTGTACTCTATTTAGCAGTTTATTTATAGCTGATGTCCCAAGAATTGTCTCTGGTTCTCCAAAATTGGCTCCAGGTAAGAATTCAGATGGATTCAAATTCCCTGCTGACTGTTACAACTTCCCTAAAGTAACAAATATGCAAAACAATGAAAAGATATTTCTGTCTCCATTAAAGTAAGATTGCCTGCAAACAGGTCAGTTTGTGACATCTGTAAAACTATGAACTAATTGATCTTGTGGCATCCATAGCAAAAACATGTTCTGAATTACTAAGAAATTCAGCCGACCATATTTCATTTTTTCTTTTTGACTGAGGACACAAATAACTAGTTATGATACCCAAGTTCAGTTTACAAGCAGCCAGAGTTGTGGAACGGTGCTAAATTTAAAATCTGACCTTTTTTCTTCAGAATGTTTTTAATACAGCTTTTCAGTGAAGAAAATTGTAATGGATCTATAAAACTGCGTTTTGTAAGCTTAGTATATTGCCTGTAATCCTAAGGTCACATTACTCATAACCTTTTGATATTCAAATGCTATTTTCTTTAAATAGGTGACCTTGCATTCACGAAAAACATACTTTGAAGGGAGTTTTTTTGCTGACCTGCTTCCCAGCAAGGTGCATCCTCTCTCATTACTCAACATTATTTTACTTAACCATGTTACTTATGCCAAGAGAATATAGTGCATACACAGTAGCTCAGTTTCTTTAGAATGTCAGATAATGTAATAGCCTTATATTTTGGGGATAAACGTTTTATTTGTGTGGAAAGGAAAGCCTAGGGAGGCTCAGAAGCTGGCCAAGATGTGGATCATGAGCCAAATGTGGGGAGTGCAAGCTGTGGCCAAGGGCCAACCTCCAGTGGATGGACACTATGAATGGGGTTTGAGACACTGAGACTGGGAGGTGGGCAGTGATATTTCAATTCAGCAAGCAGGATCTTCTCGTTCACTGCCTAATGCTCCCCTTCATGGTGTGAAGGATTTGGGAAGCTCCTTCCTTGGGAAATGGGGGATCCCACAAGCTCTTTGTGCTGGTGTGCTGCACCCTGGTAACCTCTGTGCATGCACAGCTCCAGCCTGTGCATCCCAACCAGTGAACTGAGGCACAGCCCTGCAGCCTTTCTCCTTGCAGGGTTTCCATGGAGGCCAGAAGGTTTTGCTTTGTTGTAAGTTTGGTGTTTTGGAACATTAGGGAACAAAAAGCAGTTTATGAATGCCATGTAAATCGTGTCATACAAAAGTGACCAACAAGCAGATGATTTACTGCAGATGCATTGGTCGTTTTGGTGTTTGTTATTTATTTTCTGGCTGAGCTGACGGAGAGTTTATTGTAGGAGTCTGAGAATTGCTCCCATCAGAGAGTTTTTGGATCGTGTCTACTCTTTCCATGTATGTGGCTCAGCACTGGGACTGGAGATGGGGCATTCCCACACTGAGAGCTATCCACATTTCTGTTACTGTCCCCTTGAAGCTGTGACACGCTCATTTCATGTGTCACCTTTGCCCAGGATTGTGCTGACAGTGGCCATTACAGGCTACAGGTTCACTGGGGAATAGGAGGGGAGGTTAAAAGAGGGATACATTTTCTGTTTAGCATTCCTCAGCCACACTGTTAGCAAAATACACTATTCCAGCTAGGTATCTGCTGTTTGCTGCTCCTCATCCCACAGAAGAGAGGGCTATGCATAGGGTTTTGGCTTTTCACCCCATCAACTGTTCTCTCTGTAGCTTCACCTCTCCCCTCCTGTTACACTGTTCTGAAAATCTCTAGGGGAGGGAGCAGTGACGCCAGCTCATCTCCCAGCTGCAGTTTCCTGCCCTGGTGAGTGCCACTTTCCTCTGCTTACTGCCACTCAGGAGGAGGCATCTCACATGGTCAGCTGATATGGGAGGAAAGTTTTTTGAATCCTGAGACTCCTGGAGAAAGACAAAGCAGCCTTGGGGAAGAAAAATTCGATTCAGGTCTCTCTAGTGCTGTGGGTGCTGATGATATCCTGTCCAGCAGTGCTGTGATATGACCTGTGTGTGCAGTGTGAGAGAGACTTAACCAAGCCTTTGTCGTCCTTGATGATCTCAGTCACTCACATGCTCCGTGCATGAGTGTTACATTCAGGGGATTTCAATTTCCCTTCCCCACGAGGAGGTTGTTGCAGACCAGGGAAGGCTGACGGAAGCTCATGGTGCTTCCTGCTGTGCTGCTGCTTCCAGCTGCCAGTGTTTGGTGCTCCTGGGCAGCTCCCCTGGGCCTTCCCAAATGCTCATCTCCTCACAGCTCTTCGATCTCCTGGATCTTCCTCCAGATGGCATCTTCACCTTCCTATTTCTGAGCCCTTTTCTTCTCTCCAGGGCCATGGTTTCTCTGTGGGAACTCTTCTTTTTGGACTCCTTTCTGAAACCATAAATGCCTGACTGTTCCAATCCAAAATAGTGTGTGTGTGTGAAGATGCACAAAGTTTTGTCAGCATCCTAATTGGTGGTTCTGTCTCATGTCCCTTTCTTTAGAAGGATTTGGGCTGTGTCGCTTTTGTTTAGTCCAGGCAATCCACAACAGCCTGCACTTGTTGCAGCCAGCCTGAAGTATCAGGATTCTGCCAGAGAGTTTAGAAGTTCTGTCTTGGACATTCACCCACCTACCCAAACACAGCTACCTGCTGCTTGTTAGTATTTATAATTCAAGCTGTTTTTTAACCAGTGGCAGTTATTTACTTAGTCTGGTATCCCACTTTTCTACCTTGCAGCCAAAGTAATTGTGGGTGCAACGTTAGTGAGACTGGCATGGAGAAGGATGGCCAGGGCAGATTCTTCCTCAATGTCCTCCAGTTTGACACGTAGGGACTGCAGCAAACTCTGCAATGCCAGGAAAGGGCCTCAGAGACCTCCCTGCCCTTGCCCCAGACCAGGACTGATGTGTCCCAGCTTGCACCAGTGCATTTTAAAGAGGTGCTAGTAAATGAAACAAGCCAAATATATTGGTGATTTCGTTAATATCTACTATCTAGAGCCCATTTTCTTTTTTTGCTTTCTACCCTTTGGATTTTTCCAGTTTTTTCCTTGATGATAGAAAGCTCCTATATTCAAAACTGCTTTTCTCTGCCTCTTCCATCTGGCATCTGTACCAGTATGTATTGTCAGACCTCTCAGGTGTCTCTTTTCTGCTGTGGGATAATGCATGGCATGACTTAGACTCTGAGCTGGAAAATGAATTAATTTATTTCTTCTGTGTTCTCAGTGAGGCAGTGGTTGTTTGGTTGGTTTTTTTTTTAATCCTGTTGGTTACAGAAATGATATTGCTGGTTGCAGGGCTTAGGCTGGGTGCTGGCAGCAGCTGCAATGGAGGAAGCAACATTTCTGAAGGGAAAGAAGGAACCCACAGAGTGACCCATATATAAAACCTTAGTTACTACTGCTGTAAGCCACTGACGCATTTAGTCGCTGGATCTGAAATTACATGTGAAGGGAGTGTCACATGAAGAGCAAAATACACCATTATCCCTTAACCATAACAGAAATATAAACTATTGGCTTCCACGTGGAGATGTGGTAAAACACAGCTTCATTTTCGGGTTGCTCTGGGGCCAGCTGATGCTGGCTTACATGTCACTGAGGTGGCTTGGCAAAGATCACATTTTCTAAATGCCTGTTAAGTTTGTTAGGCCAGAGATGGTTTATTTTGCATGAAGGGCTGTTTGGCGGTTTTTCCACCTCTAATTGGTCAGTATGACAAAGCCTGACAATGATCTTTCCATCTCTTATTAAAACAATTCCTCCTCTCTCCACAATATTATTTCTTCAGTTGCTCTCTCTGACCTTTTGCATTGCTTCAGTTAGACAAGCTATGAAAATATACACCTGATTTCTACCACTGCTGTATCAAACGTGTTAAAAATTCTTTCTGTGACTTCAGTGTCAGTAGTAAAGCTCCTACAGGGAAATTAATGGAAATGTTCCACTGTGCTCTGGGCAGATGGTGTGGGTGTATATAGGAAAAACAAATTCCTGTTCCTGCTTAGCACCTGCTGTACCCAGAGGATAATAATTTCTTTGCAATAATTGGAAGGAATTACTTTTTCTTCTTATCAACAAGCTTTTAAGGTTGCATTTATCACCTCAAAAACTCCCTTCAGAAAGTTTAAGAATAAACTAGAATTGTAGTTTTGCAACATACTCCTTGAAGATGCTAGAATTAAGGTGACACACGATGATTCGTGGTGATTAATGTACAGGTGAAGTCCTAGGTATTCCACTGACCTTTAAACGGTGGTTCAAAGCAAACTTTGACATTTTTCAGCTCCATCAGCATCAGGACCAGCCACTGGAACAGGATGCACTGCAGGATGAACTATTTTTAATGCAGATTGACAGTAATGGCCTGATCCTTAGTGGCAATGTGGTTTTGAGGGTTCACCTTTTAAAGCATTTTGAATACATGTAGTCTGCAGGTGAATAGGGAATTAAGAATAGGTGAAATCCAGAGCGTGAAATTCCTCTGCCTTGAAAATCACCGGAGTGAAAAGCCCAGGTTTCTGAGACTCTCTGCTTTGATTGCAGGGATCTTTGCCAGATTGCTTCGATTCAGATGTAAAGTCTACTTGGTAGCTTCACACATCCTAATCTGCCTAGGGGTGGCTCCTTCTGTAACAAACCAGAGGCAGAGATGACTTAGAAAATAATCAGAGATTACCTGGTGCTAGCTCAGTATGTGAATGCTCTTCACCTGAGGCTACAGAAGTGGTCAAACTGCAAATTCCTTAACTAGTTTTGAAGCCAGAGATCCTTTGTTTTGGGAGTTTCATTCCAGAGGTTCACTTATTTCCAGGTATTTTGATCCTCACCGCTTTCTTATCTGGAGGAGCTGGGGGAGAAGGCTGCAGTGACAATGCAATAGATGGGATCTCTCTTATATTTCTGACTGTACACCCTATTTTGGATAGACTGAAACACTAGTCTTGGCTATATTGTACATTTAATTTATTTAAAGGAACTAAGCCAAACATCTGGTTTGAAATTCTAAGGAAGAATGATTGATCTTAGCCTTGTTTTGAAAATGGTAGCAACATCTGTCATGCAAAGAAAAACTGTCTGTTAGTTAAGCTGATAGTATTGAAAATGGTGGCAAGTCTCAAACTAGCCATAAACATGCTTGGTTTTCTGCACAAGATCAAATATTTTAGCTCTCCAGACTGGCATCACTAATAAATCTGCACGTGATAAGGCTTGCATCATATTTTATGCAGAAAATGCATAAAATTTTAATGATGTGGCAGTTCTGGCTATAGTGGGTCTTGAAATGTGGAAATCAGAATTAAATGATAACGTGGGATACCATGGGGTTTTTGGTTTAGCATTCCACATTCATTGAAAAGTTTGGATAAGTGATCAGCCCTCAGTGAAGTGCTGAACTCTGCTGCCACAGCAACTGCTGTGTTTAAATGGATTCCCAGTATCCACAGAGGGCAGCCTGGTTTTTGTCCCGTTTGTGTGGGTTATCTCCTGAGAGAAGCAGATTTTATGGCATTTCCAACACGTAACAGCATTTCCAAGCACATCTTAGGCTGAATAGCTGCTTATTTCCTGGGGAAAACTGGTGACTCAACTGTGACACTGTAAAGCTGCTTTGGACATTTCTTACTCCCAGTTCAGAGCTCTCACTGAAGAGTGGAAACAAGAAGCAGCAAAGAGGGCTTGAGGGGCTTTTAACTCCTGGAATACTTTACTGATTCTACTGATTTTCTACAGAAACCACCAAACACCACACTCTGTCATGGCTTTCCAATTCATCCTTGGTTTTCACACAAATCTTCACATTAGAGAGGATGCTTCCTCCTCTCCACTCCTCTGTTGTGGATACAACATCTAAGGCACTTGAATTGAGAATTTTAGTTCAATCTTGATATGAAACATGTTCCAAACTCCCATCCATAATCTTTTTTCCAAATAGAGTGTTGCTGTGAGCCAGGAATAAAGATAGCAATAAGCTATCAGGTCTGTCAGTGACAACACCTTCTGTGAGAACTCGAAAAATCCAGGCTGGAACATGATCCTGCTGGAACTGTTCACAGAACCCCATGTGCAGTTAGATCTCCTGCTCTCTATCTTCATGTGGGCAGTCCCGGAGCAATGAAAGTCTGGCACCAGTCACCAGATATGAAGCACTTCCTGCACCAATGTTTGGCCACCAGGATGGCAGTTGGTTATTTCTTTGTGAAACTCCTGCTTGACCAGATAGCAATGACCCATAATACACATGTATTATTCTTCTCATCTTTGCCAGGGCTGAGTTACATGTTCCTGTCAAATCCTCAGATGTCTTCTTGACAACTGACTGTCCCCAGATGCCCAGCCATTTTGTACAAGAAATGTGATGTATTTTAATGTTGCACTGCTATCATTTTAAGTGAGGATGTAACTTAAACACACAAACACAGTGATTTTCTAGCCATGCCGGCTGTAAACACCAGACTGGTGGTGGTAGGTTGATGGCGGTAGGTTGATTTTTGTGTTTTTGGTACCAGTTGCCAGCTCCAGTTTTTGAAATAGAGTTATACTAAGAACTGAAAAATTATTTTAGAAGACATGGGAGGATGTAACATTTCAGGACTGATTATAAATTGAAAATATACTGCAAAAGCTGAAGAAGTCAGAGATGGTAAAGTTCCTACCCAAAGGAGAATATAGGAAACATAGGAGTTATCATAATTCAAGCAATCCATAAGTATTTTTTCTCAATTATCAATTTGTTTTTAGCAATCTGTTTTTATAGCTTTAATCATTGGACTTACTTTTGAGACCCTATTCCCAATTTGAACTGCTTCAAATCAAAGAGCAGCACAAAATGTACTTTGCCTTGTATACAAGCATTCTTCTCTTTGGTTACTGATTTCAGTGTGAGGGGAGAGGGGAGCGGATGGTTTGGTTTATTTTTATGAATGCAGTACCTGTGAAAACACAAGATTTAGCTGTTTAGGACTCTGGTTCCAGTGCAGTGGTGGAAGCACTTGGACTTTACTGATGGCTCATTAAGGACAAAGGAATTAACCTTCAGTTCCATGGAGAAATCCTGCTCCTCCTGTGCCTCAGTTGCTCATGTCCAGAAGAGAGATGTCAGTAGTTTCTATCCCACAGGAAAACACCACAGTAAAAATAAACCGCTGTGTTTTGGGGTTTGCACAGTGCAAAACGCACAGTGGTTTGGGGTAGCACTCGCTGTACCCAGAGGATAATTATTTCTTTGCAAGTAATTGGAAAGAATTACTTTTTCTCCTTATCAACAGGCTTTTAAAGTTGCATTTATCTCCTCAAAAACCCCCTTCAGGAAGTTTAAGAATAAACTAGAATTGTAGTTTTGCAACATACTCCTTGAAGGTCCTGGAATTAAGGTGACACACGATGATGCACAGTGGTTTGGGGTAGCCAGGCATGGAAATGGTGAGAGTGGCGTGGACTCCTGGCTGGAGTTAGGGCTCAGGGTAGTCAGACACTTCTATTTCAGCCCTTTTTTGGCTCTGCCCCTTCTCTGTCTTAGAGTATATGATGCTGCATCCAGCCTAATCCTTTTCTGGGACAAAAATAACTGTGGAGATGCTACAGGCCATGTCTGGTCCGTATGTAATTACATGCTGACTTAGAAAGAAAAGATTGCATTTCTCCTTCCAGGGAGTCCTCAGTTGTAGGAGCACAAAATTAAATCTGCTCCTATTCAGGCTAAAATTATAGAGGGCCTTTGTTAGGAAAGGAAACCTGCTTTCTCCACAGTGGTTGGGAAAGGGAGTGGGAGCTCTGTATGAGCAGGACTTTTCTCAACCATCTGGCAAAGGTGGTGGCTAAGACAAAAATATCTGAGACCACCAATGAAGAGGAGACTGATGTGGACTGAAAGGTTTGCCTTCGCAGGATGGGATGAAGCAGAGGAAAAGTAAAATAGAGGCTGAATGTCATGAAAGAGATTCCAAATGAAAACTGTGAAAATGCTTCTTGCTGGAGTGATTTAATGACAGAGTGTTCTGCTGCCTTTCTTGTGGAGGCAGGAACTTGCTGTGTGTCTGTGGAGGTGAGTCAGGGAGGGTTGATTTGCTCAACAATTCATTAGGGCACACTTAAAAAGAAATAATTGTCGGTTTTATGTTGCTTCAATCTGTTCCTTCTTAGGATGTTATTCCAGAAAAGCACAGGGGCTGGGATGCATGGGGAACAAACATGACTTTAAATGTCTCTGTCACATTAAAATCTGGATGAGTGTTCTGAAGGTCATGGAAACCACTCAGTACCAAAGGCAGTGTCCGTCTCTCCATCTCCACAGCCATTGTCCTGCCTTCCCTGAGGCCTGGAAGAGATCAGAGGAGAGGAGAGGAGGATTCTGCCCTTTGAGGCCTAGGATGGCTGACTCTGTGAGCAGAGTCCTCCTCCTCCTCCTCCTGCACAGTGAGTTCTCCCTGATCCCCGCTCAGATGGATCCTCCAGCACAGCCCTGGGGATGCTGTGAGCTGTTCTTACCACACAGCCATAAAACAACACAGAATTTCCTCCTCTAGCTCGGCTTGAGCTGTTGATGCCTGAGAGAATTGCTGGGGCACTTTTGGCTCTGTGTTTTCCTCCTTGTGTTTCTTTAAGAACTTGAGAATGACCCAGTGTCAGCACGCAGAGGGACAGAAGTTATTCTATGTCCTCTGGGCTGCCAGGGTGGTGCTGAATTAACAAAGTTTTGCTTTGTGAGTAGCTACATGGAGAAATTATGTGCTTCTGGCTCTGATTACTCCATCTGCTAACAGCCACGGGTTACAAATAAATAAATAAATAAATAAAGGGCTTAAATGGCATCTTCTTTGATGCAGTTATAGTCACAGCACAGGAGAGCTCGTGTAAAATGCTAGTTTTTCCCAAGGTTAGAAAATACCTGATTCCCCAGCAATCCTTTTTTCCAAAGCTATTCAAACATGCTGCAAGCACAGTGTCACTTTAATCTTAATGAATATGACATACGTGAAAAATTTTCTGGAATTGTATTAACCTTTCTCTGGGGTGGGGATAAGTGGGAAGTTTTCCCAATATTCTCTTTCTAACCATTTAAGTGTGTATGTGAGTGTGTACATAAGTTCAAAATATGAATATTTTATATTAATATATTTGTATAAAAAATATATGTATTGCTAAATGCTATGTAAAGCACTTGAATGTCACCATTGCCCAGCAACACGCTCTGTATTTCAGTTATTTAGTTATCTCTTTATCCCCACTCTCTTCCTTCTGAGTGGGAATGCATTGGAATCCCCTTAGCTGACTTGTCTGTAATTCTCTCTTCAGTATTTAGCCCCCAAACACTGTGGGGGTGCAATTAAATTGCAGAACTGCAGGTCATTTCTGTCCAGAAGCCATGGCAAGGAGGTTGGAAAGGATGATCTTTAAGGTCTTTACCAATCCAGGCCATTCTGAGATTTTATGATCCTGTGAAAGAGAAATATGTATTTTGTAAGGGGCTGTCTCTGCACTGCCTGCAACATGGTAAGTTGTTCCTTGATATTAAGGAGGCAAAATGAGAAAAACAAAGCTACAGCAGTTCTGCAACTTCTACTACACCCACGATATAGATCTCTCAGGGTGGTTACTTGCAGCTGTACTCCAGCCAAATGCCTCTCAGAGAGTTCCACAGGTTCTAGTTCAAAACTAGATGTGTTTTGAACTAAATTCACCACCTAGTCCCTGCTGTTATCCTTAAATTCTCTCTAGCATTTATCATACTTCACAAAAGTACACAAAGAGATTTGTGTGTCTGAGAGAGTGTTTTGATAGGGAAAGATTGATGAGCCTGACTCCCTTTGTAGATGTGTGGCAACCCCTCATTTCCCTGCGTTTGTCACCATTCCCCAGCTCTCCAGAGAACTTTGCAGACCGGCTCATTAAATCACCTCCTCAGCAGACTTGTTTTCTGGGCTCTTTGTACTATGGAAACCACAGAGAATAATGTCTTGAAAGAGCTAAATTGCAGATACGTGGCACGGATGTGTACATGAAGAAGAGAACCCTGTTAAGGCAGCTGCCCCTTCTGAAGCTGCCAGGAGGAAAAGGCAGCCTGCATCTTTACTGCTGGTCTCAGTTGGCAGCCCTCTGCTTTTGGGACTGGACAACGAAACAGCCTCTACCACTGCCCTTAGCGAGGTGAGCATTGCCTCAAGCAGTAGAGCATCAGTGGCACTGGTTTCTGTTATTCACACCCTGACTGGACCTGGCCCTTGGAAATGGTGAGATGACAACCAGCTGACTTTTTCTGTCATTAAATCCTTCCCATTCCTCTCTCAACGTGATGCAAAGCAAGTCTTCTGTGGATACTTTTCTCCTTTTCTGCCTCTGTCTCTACAGAAAATGTTTCTTCTTTTGGTGCCCTATAGGTACATAAAGTCCAGCTCACTTTTCAATGCAGAGTTAAAACAGCTCAGTAGTTAGGGATGTATTTTGTACCTTCATTTGCTTGGTTTTATCTTCTGTTTGCATACTCTTCTTTTAAAAAGCAAGAGGTCACGACAAGCTTAGGTTACGGCCTACTGCTCAGTTGGAATTATCTCAGCTTATTTTTAATGCTGCCCTTACTTAACCTGATTTGTGGAGTTTGTTACAGCTTGAGATAACTGCCTCTTGTTGCCAGCTGTGGAGTAAATTGTCTCTGTGACCCTCATAGCCTCTTGAATGCTCTTTGGAATGTGCACAGGGGCTCTTATCTTGCTCATCTCACAGTGACTGGCTCTGTGACATTTGCTGTATTCCTAGAAAAAAAGAGTGCCTTGCTCTAATTATTAACATGTATTGTCATGCGTATTGCCAGCCTTCCACGGGCTGATTAAATCCAACCAAATAACTGTGTTAAACATGTCTGTGGTGCCTTTGGAAACAACTTCTCTGGCCTGCCATGAGGCTCAGAAGAAGAAGACCTCTAGCTTGTGGAAATTCTCCACTGCTGGGGGTACTGGGAAGCTGTGTGACAAAAAAACCTTTCCAGAGGAAGGGGCTTGCAGTCCTAAAGTTGGGTCTTAGGAAAAGCAGTGGGAATGGCAACAAAAAGGCCAATGGAATGGAATACTCATTATTTTTTTGCTCCACATGTAAGCAGTCCTGGCAGTAGATTATCCAACTTCTTCCTCAACCATTGGGGAAGAATTCCCATAGGCAGCAGTCCTTGAGGTTTGTCTCCTTGCTCCTGCATCCAGGCTTAGTTATGGTGTGGATCAGTAGGGTGCCAGTTATCTCTCCTTTGTTTGCAGGTTGGACTCTGTCCCTGTGGATCCTCTTGTGAGACTTGCCCTGTGGATTGCCCCATAAATCCTTACTGACAAGGCTGAATGCCTGTTTGGAAAAGAATTCAGGTTCCATGGAGGGTAACAGAGGGCTCTGAGCCCCTGTTTCCCTTGGCAGTGTGGTACACAGGAATCACCATCTGTTAAGGAGCCCTTGGAGGCAGATTTGTGTGCTTGGGCTGTGAGGAGCTCGTGGATCTCAGGCATGTACCTGTGTTCAGCATTTTCTCTGGGCTACCACACGTGGATTTGCTCACTTGGCTAGAGGGGTTTTTATTNCCCCCCCGCCCCAACTTTAACAGAGGAGCATTTGGGTGTTTAATGCATCCTTAGAGAACCTTACTTTTAAATCTATTATTTCTTCTGCATCTTTATTTAGGTATTTATTTATTTATTTATTTATTTATTTATTTATTTATTTATTTATTTATTTATTTATTTATTTATTTATCTATCTATTTATTTATTTATTTATTTATTTATCTGTGGGGGAGGGTTGCAATTCCCTCATCCTATTTCCTCCCCTGCTTCATTTTCACATGGTCTGTGTTCTTCAATATTGAATACTTTGAGTGTAGAGGGCTGTGGTTCCCTGCACAGGCTGTTGTAAGCTTTTCTGGCCTGTTAGAGGACCACCTGCTGAATAGATGCCATCTATTACCAATTTGGACACTGATAAAAACATCACCTTCCCTTCCTTCTGGGAAGATAGCCACCTACCCTTTTCCTAGAAAGTGCTGGAAGGGGTGGCACTCTGGGCTTTGTCCACATCCAGACTGACAGATGGATGTCCCTGGGCTCTGGACCGGTTTGTACCAGAGGGAACAGTCTGTGGCCAGCCCGGGGTTTGGACACGGGTGCTGTGAGCTCTGGAGGGGCTGCTTGGCTGTGGTGCCACTAGATGGTGGTGCTGGTCAGACCCACCGGCTGCTGGGGACAGCTGATGGCAGGAGCATCCCAGAACAAAAGCGGAAGTTTAAAATTCTTGAACATTTCTCCCCTGTGGTCTGATGTGACAAAGTCAAGCAGTGTAACCTGGTCTTCTTGTTGGGCTGTAGAAATGAGTCCAGGGAAAATCAGCTGTGCTTGGGGGAGGCATAAACTTTTTGCACCACGATTTTCTGCCACGCCTTTTCCAAACTGAGTGTATTCTTTTCAATATACCAGTAACATACTGTGCCTCAGGAAGACATAGATATATTTTTTCACTTTACGTTTTGAAAACCCTATTAAATTTGGAAGTGATATTCTGAATCTTCAAAATGAATTGACTAGTCAAATGTCAGTGAATATATCTCTAAGTTTGCTTTCTCAAGTAATATAATTTTAAAAACCAAATTGTACAGAATATTATGTTGGCCCTCTTTTTTATTTTATGACATGTTCTAAGTTAATATATCCAGAAGCTACACTGGCATATATTCAACTGATTCTTCAGGGAATCTAAATGGACTATCCAGAGTGAGGGGTGGTCTTTTCCCTCTTTTCATTTTCTCCAGTAGGTTATTTCACATATTTCAGATTACATCAGATGGAAAAAGTCTCTTCTTTCGGGTTGCTTTATTAAGTTCTTTGGGTGCATACCAGAGATAGATTGTTCCAATGTATTCTTTGCTAAGAAATGGTTCTGAAAGCACTCAGCAGAAGAGCATGTGGGAATGTGAATGGGGTTTTCTGTATTTTTTTAAAAAAATTATTCTTGCAGGAGGAAAAGACCACTCTACTTCATTTAATATTTTTTGGCAAAAAACCCCACACAGGCATCTTCAGTCCTGAGACTCTTTATCAAGAAGTGTCAGTTTTCTCTTCCATTTTCTAGGCACTGCCAAGAAGGTTTGACCGTTCTCTTCTCTGTCCCCTTTTCATCCCCTCCACCCGTGCAGTGCTCCGTTCTCTCTTTTTACTGACAATATATACAGTAAAACTTGTTTTCTTAATTACTCTGATATCCTGCTCTCTGAAAACACCACAACTTGAATTTATGTGCTCTGCTGAGCTCCGCTGCATTGTCTTCCTCTGCCAAGCTCACAAGCAGGATGTTTAGGATCCTCGTCCTCGCCGTGGTGCATCCTGGTTCCAGCTGTTGTTTCCCAGAAGGCAGCTCTGTGACCCAAACCCACTGAGCCCTCTGGAGCAGCCAGCAGTGTCACTGCAGCTGAGATCCCAACGGGAAAGCCATTTTAGCTTTTTCCCACAGTCCAACTTTTCTCTTGACCGATTGTTTCCTTCAGGGTTTGCCGTTTCTGCTCTCCTTCCAAAGCCTTTTTCTTAAGACTGGGAACTGACCTGTTGACCCCAGTCCCTGCATCAAGTCCATTTTATCTCTGAGTTGTTTTGTGCTACTTCAGTGATGCCAAACAATCTTCAGGGCTGCTCAAACAGGGAAGTTAAGTGGGGAGTGTGGAGATTTCCTGACCTGGGCTTGGAGCTCTTTTTAGTTTACATGTTTGCTGGCTTGTGAATCCAGATATCAATATTGTTCGACCTGATACAGAATTTAGAACTGGGAGGGATCCAGATTTGGGGGATAGGCAGACCCAGTGTTTCAGATCAGCTCGTGGCAGACCCACATTCCAGCTGTAGAGTTTGAAACTTTGTTTATACTCCAATCATTTTCCACAGGTTTGAATCCTTCTCTGAAAATAATAAAATTCCAGCAAAGGGACGCTGGAAAAGAAACATCATCAACTGCTTCTTTAGTCACCTTGGTGCCAGATACCTGTGAGCATGCTTGTTATATAAACCTTGCACCAACCCACCGAAACATGCACTGACCAATAACACATTTCTGGTCAAATTCCATGTGTTCAGCACTCTGGGCCTCACTGGAATTATCCCAAGGAGAATGCTGGCCCCAGAGTGTCTGTGCATTGTTGTTCTGAAATTCAAAAGAGAGAGAAAACTGATTATGTCAGTATCTTCTTGAAGTCATCATTCTTCCTGCCGTTTCCTTTAGAAAATATTCAAGATGACAGGAATTCTTGTAAATTCTATTTCATCACACATCAAAGAATTGGCCGTGATAGTCTTCCCTCTTAAAAGATGCAACCATAGTTGCATAGTTTTCTCTATGAGAAAAGTTTGGGGGGAAAAAGCTTCCAAGTTCATAAGGATCCTTGGGAGTAAGTATTTTAAGTTCAAAATTTTCTATTTTTCTTTTTTGTTGTTGTTGTTATTCTAACAGTATTCTAAAACTAAAATTGTTGTCTGGAAATACATCTAGCAAACAAGACTACTCACAGATAAGAGAAAAGTTTGAAACTCTAGATATTTGTCATTCTTCTAGTTATAATCCACCACTTCTCTTTGAAGTTCTTATCTTTGCTGACTGGCTCTGATCAATACCTCCAACCTGTCATCAGGCACATTTCCCATATGTATTTCAAATAAGGGCAGATGTCCTTTGCCCCATTTATAAATAAAAAGCAGGCTCAGAGGGCTGAAGTGGTTTTAACAAAATCACACAGAAGAAAACAAGGCCAGGGCCCCTGTGCTCTACACCACAATGTCTGGGTCTTATTTTTTTCCCAAAGGTTAGATAGCCTTTATTAGCAATATAAACATTTCACTCTATTTTCATACTTCTAACAGCATAAATACATGGGAGTGGTCAGAACAATACAGTTTTGTGTGGGATTCAAGGGGTTATGAGACCAGAAGCCAACCTTGAGGAGGGAGAGGAGGGGACTGTTTAACATTCCTTCATTGCCTAGCAAAATGTTCAAGGCCTTGTGTAGCGAAAGGAGCTGCCAGGGCAGCTCCAGCACAGACACATTTCCCGTTTTCCTTCACCTCTGGTGACCCAGCTCCGTGCTGGGAGCGTGGCAGCAGCCACAACGTCTCCTATTATGGTCTCCCCATCCCCACAGCCTGGCCCTGCTCAGCAGTCTCTGCTCAGCCCGCAATAACTGCACAGTCTCGGCCTTCCAGGGCAAGGTTCCCTGGGTTTTGTCACAATGCGGAACGAACGTTTCCAATAAATAGTGGAAGATGCCTGAGGGTGTGACTGAGGTGTACTCGAACCGAGCAAAGCAACCCCATTAATCAATTAAGGCTCAGGAATCCTGATGGGGTGGATAAGGGCTGCTGCCTTTCCGAGTGAGCAATCGGAACTTGGTGCCAATGCAGACAGAGCTTCTGTACCAGATCTCAAACCAGACAGCTGATCTTTCATTTCCTAAATACATTTCTTATTATTTCTTAGTGGGTTTAGATGAACTTGAAAAGAGAATGATTCCCTTCAGCAGAGGAACTGTCCCTGTACACCATCAGGGCAGTACTTAATGTACTGGATCATTTTAGATATGTAAACTGAAATAAATAAATAAATAAATCAGTCATTCCTTAGGGCAGGGGGAAGCAACCACTGTTCTCGCTATTACAGTGAACATGTGCCTCTAATTTTGTATGATTTCCAGCACTGCCTACTAGGACAAAGAAATGACAGCAGTTCTTGGGTGCATTTTCTATTCTCTATTTGCAGCATTGTACCTGGGAGAAGATTTTTCTTGGGGCAAACATCCACTGAGGTCAGGAAAAGAACATTGGAACGACTGTGATCTCAGTGAAAAAGCTACGAAGCTAAATTCAATATCCTGTACTCAAAAATTAATTTGCCTTGCCCTCCTTGAATATGAAATCGTGCTAAGGCTTTGTCCTAGTTTCAAAGACA
>VYZT01000724.1:0-20157 GCA_013400735.1 Pomatostomus ruficeps | reverse complement strand
CAAAAGAGGCAAATTAAGCCTGTATATTCATCACTGATGTCTTCCTAACTGATGGACCAGAGATCCTGACTTCTCACAAAGACTTCATCACACTGCCAAGCTTCTGCATGTGAAAATGTCTCAATATTGGGTTATTTCACTACTGTGATGTTTTATTTCTTACTTCCTTGTGTCTTTCTCTCTTTTTTCTCCACTCCCAGCATTATTAAGAAAGAAGTGTTAAAATAATTTGTTATCTGGTAACTTAATTTTTTTATGTGCCCAATTAGGTTTGCAATCTGGACACAATATAGAGATTACTCTAGATTTAATGGTTAATGATTTAATGGTTTAGTGGTCTTGTGATATTCATGATACTTTTTCAAATTTATTGGAAGCTTTTGTTATCATCAATCATGATGTTTCATGGTTTGCTGTGAAGGTTCTATGTCGAAACAGTTAGAACTGTGTAATTTCTTCTGTTTAGTTGCCCATAGAGAAATGTTGGATGAAAAGATATCATACGTATTGTTTCATTTCACAGGTTTCCAGGAAATCTGTTTTATACATTTCCAACTGGTATGTAAAGCAGTTTTTAAAACAATAAGCAGGAGAGAGTTGATGCTTTCTCTTTTTGTATTTTAATGAATTGACCATTCTGCAACTATGCAGGGATACAGTACTTTTTTTGACAACACTTGCTCAACATTTTTCAGTAGTAGGTTCATTTTTTTCTGTTCATCCTGGCATAATAGTTACATATTTCTGCTTGGATGCAGGCTTTATTATATGGTGTCATCTGCCTGCTCAATCACTATAATTTGTTGAACATCAGCCAATCTTGAAATGATCTTGAAAAGTGGTTCAGATATAAAAAGTAATGAAGGACAGCTAAGAAAATATATTGTATAAGTCATTCAAAAACTGAACTTGTTATTCAGAAAATCTCAGTATAATTTAGAGTGATTGTGGGAAACATATACATATTCCTTTCTTTTTGAAAATCAAAATCACTGTTAAAGTTTTAATTAATGTGCCAGATGGCATTTAACACTTCTGGGATGATTTAGTACATAAAGTTTTTGTAGGAAAATCCTGACTGGAATTTAACAATACAGTTTCGAAGCAGTGAATGTATTTTATTTTTGTGACTGGAGTGGTACAGGAGTATAATTTGGTTGAGTGTAGTCAGTTCTAAGTCATGCTATGATGAACCTTTTTGAACATATAGTCTGTTAACACCCGTTTTACAATGCATTTTGTATAATATTTTTTAAATTTTTTGACATCTAGTGTTTGGAAATTCCCTTTTTACTAATACTAGATGTCTTCTGTGGTTAATCCAGTTTAAGAACTTTTTGGTGCCATGGGATTTGGATGGTTGTCGTTTTAAGGGATGGAGTGAAAAAAGTATTTGTCATTAGGAGAGTTGGCAAATCATTATAGAATTTTGTTCAACACCAAATGCCAATCGTTATGGAAAATGAGACTGTGTGCTGTAACATTAGGTGAACCTCTTCAGCTCTTGGGCTGCAGGTGAATTTTGTCTAAAAGTTTAATGTTGTTACCTTTTCCAAAGTATTTCAAAATAAACATATATGTTTTCTGACACTTTTTATACTCAAATATTTAGATTGTTCTGCTTCTGATATAGAGAAAATGCATGAAAAAATGTGGAAGGCATCTCAATAATACATGTCTTTAGTACATGTAAATTTCACTCAGAGTAATAAAATATTTCCTTTTGATTTATGAATGTTTTATATCTAGTACTTGAAATAACAAGCTCTTCTTTCTACTTTTGGTTGAGCAGTAATACTACAGTGTGACTTGCTTTCAAGAAGAATTTTTGTTAGTATATTTGAAATAAGATTAATTAATTTTATAAATTTTAAAATATATTCAACTGCAGCCCAGAATGATTCATTATATCATTAGATTGGTTTAACTGTTGTTTCAGCTTTTTATAAAAATTTGAAGATGGGGATTTTTAAAGCCTTTTTTTCTAGAAGCTTTAGTGGATTTCTTTGAATTTTTTAATCCCAGATATGGTTTAAAAATCTTTTGTTTATATTCATAATTCTACTCATTAAGTTAAAATTCAAAACTCAAACTTTAGACATTCAGTAGTATAAAAAATGTTATTTTAAATTCTAGACTTACAGACTTTTAAGAATGAGAAAATTTAAATAACAATTTTAGCCACTTCCTACTCTTATTTAATAAAATTAGATTTTCGTCTTTTGCAAGAATAAAACTTTCACAACTGTTTGTTTTAATCTTAACAATGACCTACCAGCTGTTTGCCAAAATGAGAATTCTCAGTTCTTTGGTGAAGAAATAGCAGCTGAAATAGACAGGAGAGAAAATAAAAGAATCAATTATATCTAGTAATGCTTTTAATATGATCCTGATCCTACAATGAGAAAAATGTGAACTGATTCCTGACTCCACATGCCTGGAGTGATTCTGTGTAAATGAAGATTTCAGGCCTTTTAATTTTCAAACTGGACTGTAATTTCATTTGTGCACAGACTGTTCCTACTCAGCATTAAGAGATGTCTAAGATTTTAGAGGCTGAATAAATATGATTAGGAGCAGTAATAAACACATAAAGTGCTGTAGATTAAATTGCTGTGATAACGTAAAATCTCTACAGATTTTTTTATTTTTGATTTTTTGAGAGGTTTCTTACAGTGGCAGCAGCAAACTATAGTGAAAATGTGTCTGGGATAGGTACTTTTGGCTTTATTTAATTATGTAGAATTCACTGTATTACAGCTCAAGTCTGAAACTGGGAATCAGGGTTTATAATGTAGTATAAATAAATAGAATTAGCACCTTGTAAGTTTTCATTTGTGTTTTATTATATTTAAATATTTTCCAGTGATAGAAAATTGTGTGCTGGATTGTCTTAGTTAGGAACAGTCAAAAATATTTAACATTTAACCACTTCATATTTTCATAGATGCTAGTAAGAACAGGGCTAAAAGTATGATTTCAGACCTTTACAGTTTAAGTTAATCTACTTAAGTATAGCCAAACAATACTCTTGACTTTTTTTTTCATTCTTCAGACAGTTGCTTGCTTTTTGTTAATTAAAGAATAACTGAGGATGTAAACCAATGGCTATTTAATCTTTGTTCTTCAGATCTATCAAAAATGCTAGAAAAATATCAAACAGCCTGCATCTTATTTTTAAACCGGAGGGTGTTTTGCTAATAGCCTAAAAGTTGATTGAGAATAGATTTATGATGGTGAAGATTTAGAAAATGCAGCAGAATGTTCAGACACAAAATATGTGGTAATAGAAGAGATGTAATAAATCAAGGCTAAAGCCAAAAAAAGAGATGGTAGAAGAGAGGTGAGTGCATATACAGCAGTCAGAATTGCCAGCTGCTTTTTAAAATGTCTTTGAAGACATTTTCTGATCATTTTTATATTACTTTTAGTTATGAAAGTGAAGAGAGTTTTTTGCCTTCTGGCAATTTTTCTGGATTAAAATTGAAAAGTTTTAAACAACCTGTTACAATGCCTGTGTGTAGCTAATGGTTATAGTTGCCACAGTTTTTGAAAGTATTTTATTAAATATTGATTGGAGTCTCTATAAAATAATATCAGAAAAGAAAAACTCCTGTGTTTTGGATTTATGTCATGTCACATCACTACAATTGACTAGTCAGTGTTTTTTCTATATCTTAAATCATAAGTCATGGCTCATATGTGTAAGACAAGAATGGTTGCAGAGTGGCAAGAAGTATCATTAATTCTAGCCAGACATAGATTTTGTCTTGACTATCTGCCATTTGGGCAGATAGTTAAGTGACCAGTATAAACAGCAAATTATTTGCTTAGCAATTGCCAAGCCAGGTCCTAATTTATTTTCCCTGAATGCATCTTGTTAGTAAAGAATATCATGTTTTACATTGCTTAGGATCTCATAACTCTCAGTAGAACAGGTAAAATATGAACAACAGCACACATAAAATCATCCAGTTGCTCATTCTCAAACACTGAAAGAACCAGCTACAAGGATAAAGGAATAAATTTTAGTTTTCTTGTGCAGTCACTGTGTATCTTCCCTGAGAGCAGATTAGGAACGCTTCACCAACTCCCTGAAAACCTATTTGCGTAAATCACATTTAAATGCAATGCTGTGATACAATTCATACACTGTCTTAGAACAGAGGAACTCCAAATCTCTTCAAGGCTGCAGTTTGAAGTGTGAGGATAACAGTGGGAATACAAAATCCATAATTGCGGAGAGAACAGAACAGTCACCTCAAGCAATTAGGTCTGGTTTGATTCTGGAGTCACGTTTCATGTTGTCATGTGTTTCAGTTTAGAACATTTATTCCGTAGATTCCTGGAGCTGTTTTCTGTACTCTTCCTGCATCTATCCAGTATGAATTCCCAGACCTTGCCAAACACATCCATAAAACGTGTCATATAATATGCAACAGGTGGCTGCTTTCTTGTGACAGAATTGCTGCTCCATTTGACATAATTTATCATATTGATCTGTGCTGAACAGGCAGATAATTTAGATGACTAGTGGAAAAACGGTGAAGTCAAGATATTTGAAAACATCTCACTGAAGATTGTAGGCACACTACAGTTTTTTTTATTGTGTTTTGAAGCCCATCACCCAATTCAGAAAGAAAATCCATCTGATTTAGTTTAATATATGTAATCTGAACAAAGAATCTAGATTAGGTGATTTTTTGCACTAAACTAAATGGGGGCTTCTCTTTCATGTTTAGCATTTTTCTTAACATTTCTGCAGCCCCAAGCAACTTGTCCTCTTCCAAACCATTCCTAGGAATGATTTGAAGGGTAGTACAGACCAGCATCTGGTCTCAGGCAGCAGTATAGATGAGACCATGCCATCATGTAAGAAGCAAGTTTAGCCTTGCAGACATGGGCCATAATGTGGCAGTTGGACCGAAGGTCAGAGAACAGCTCTGGCTGATTTTATTTAAAAGTGTGAATTCAGACAAGCTGAGTACTGGCTAAGTGTTTAGGTCAGCACTTCACTATCTACACTCCTGTTCAGATTTGGAAGATTGAAAATGTGACACTATCTTTGGAATATAGCTGCCAGGTTAAGCCTTCTGAAAAATTAACACAGTGACTTTACCTCTTGTGAATGTCTTTGCTCCCTTCCTATATAGCTACCAGCCTGTTCATGTTGAATCACTTTCCTCTATTACTTATAATTATGTTATTAATTTGTTTAGAAATTAAACATAGTGCATTAATGTATGTCTAGAAATCAACATCTTAATATGTTCTTTTATTCCGTGTAACTGTTTGACAGTAAGTACTATAGAAATAATCTCTTGTTCATTTTCTGATTTTACATGTTGAGCTGAGACTTCCATCTCAATATTTTGTGTGTGACAACTTATCTTGACAAACATGGATTTCAATGCCTAAATACTGCCTACTGAAAGGTATGCTGGTCTTGAGGGGACTCAGTAGCGGCTTCTAATGGCTCTGGAACACAGAACTCACTTCAGCTGTCAGACAGACTTCTCCAATTCAGAGGAAGCTGTGGATATATCTGTATAACTGAGGTGTTACACAAAAAGCAATATCACAGCAGTGCAGTATTCCATGCAGTCAAAAATTTTACAAACCCATTTTTTTAATGCTCAGTTGTCACCAGTTGTATCTAATTTCATTTTCAAAACCCATATTTAATTGAAAATGGAGCAAAAGTCACTTTACTTGCTTGCATAAGTGTTCATCTACAGACTAGGAATGAGTGTTCGTCTTCAAGTGTTGTCTTCCCACTCCTACCTCTAATGCAAACTACATTAACAGAAATTCATTGCCTAAAAAATATGTTTCTCACACTTCCAAATAACTTCTACACTCCACCAAATCTAAGATTATAGTTTAAACCCTGCATAATGCTACACCCTTGCTCAAAAGCTTTCAGCTTAAAGTTTTGCTCTTACAATCTGCTGTTGCCAAAATCTAATTCCTGAGACCTCCCCTAGTCTTAGGTTTAACACCTTACCAAAGGAAACTGTTAATTGTAATTGTGGCAAGAAAATTGTTCATTCAAACTAGATAGGCCACTAGATTCTCACTAGATGGACCAGATATCTACCTAGCATTTTGATTGTAGTTCTGTTCAAACAATGAAGGATTTTTATTGAACAGTTGTTATATGGCAAATATATGGCAAAAGGTTGCTTCATTCCTATAGTATATTAAAAACTTCCTTAAAAAACAAACAGAAAAAAAACAAAAGCAAAACTCAAAAAGACTACTCTTTACTGTTAGGACTTGGTATCACTATCAAGAAGTCAAAGAAGTCAGACATGACAAATTTGAAGAAAGACTGGAAGATCAAAACTGAGACTATCTGTCATTTGAAAACTGGATTAGAGGTCATTTGAAGATGTTGCTTAGAGATTTACAGCCATGAGGGCAACCTTGCAGCCAGTTCTTCTCAGAGCCTTCAATAACTTTGTAACTCTGACATTTGATAATCATAACTAAAAGTTCCCAGACTACTACAGGAAATTAATGTCCATATGAAAGAAAAATTCACTTCTAGGAACCCCCAATTAGTACAGATGGAAGGCATATGTCTCTACGTTTACTGATAGTTCACCAGTCCTCTAATTTCTGTCACTGTCTTTCTGTAGTATTTAACATTAAATGTAAGAAATACGGATCTTTGTTCAAAGTGTAATGATAACTTACTTAAAATAAACAAAATTCTAGCTGAATTATGTTCTAATGCATAATATACCTTAAGACTTGAGCTCTTATTTGTCCTTAATTTATCCCTCCATAACATACAGATGCTTGTTTACAGATTGCATACAGTGCAGTGAATTGAATTTTTGTTAGATATTACTTGAAAGAGATATAGAAAAGCATGGATATTATTTATAAGTCCCCAGCTGAAAAACTTCCAATAATGTATGTACAACTTCTAAGTATCTCATAGGATTTATGGGGTTAGCAATTTCAGATGAGCTAATTCTCCTGCAGTGACTTTTTAACTCCCTGCAGTTTTCTTTTAAGATATATGCATATTTTGCTTTCATTCTTCTGTGTTGTTATTCACACTACCTATTCTTTTGATTATTATTCAATTTTTTTTTTTATGTGAGTCATTTGCTTTGAGGAATGTCCAAGTTTTGACAGACGTTTTTCTACAAGTCTTAAGGGAAATCTGACAGACAATTGGAGCATGAAAACAGGCACATTGGTGTTGCAGAGAGAAATTGTGTTACACTAATCTTACACCCACTGGGCATTTCAAAACTATAGCTTTAATGAAATAGAAGCAACAGATCTTGGTAACATTTGCTGGAAGAGAGATGACAGTTCATAAACATGCATGTTTCTCACATGAAGTATACTGACCTCTTTTGTAATCCAACAGAAACCAGTTTTGATCCTAATTTTTGTTGATGGAGAAAGATTACGGTATTTTGTTCAGAACCGTGATAGTGTTTTAAGGTGCTACCAACCTCTTCCTCCTTGTCCATAGTCATTTATTGGAATGCCTTGGCTAGTGGTCAATGAGATGGAAAACTAAGTCAATAGAACAAAACAGACCATGTAAGCACACCTAGTCTGCTTCAATATAAATTAAGTTTAATTTACAATTGTAAAATTGTTATGGAGTTAACTAATTTTTTAATCTATTCTGTTTTCTTTGATATCAATCTTTCCTACTCAGCAGCCTGGCATATAGATATAGGACAAAGGGGAGGTCAATATGATCTAAGATTGTGTTCTAGAAACCCCCAGTTTGTCTTTATTATGCTGACTCAATCATATAGCTCCTTATTGCAAAATCATTTCAGGAAGCTTTACTCACTATGTTCTCCATTGTACCTCGTATAGCAACATCCTAGAGAAGTTTAACACCAATGAAGTATCCATTAAAAAAGTTCCATGAAACAATAAGTTTGTCTCTATATGTCATTAGAACCATATAGATTTAATAAGAATAATTTTCATATATGTCCTTCTAGTGAGAGAAATGTTATAACATGAGCAAAAGTGATCAGTGATGAGGTTTTTCATCCATGAAAAAAATCCAGTAGTTTGATATTTTCTATGTTTCATATTTGCACAAAAAAAGAATATATATTATTTTTAAGCAACCGATATCTTAAAAGAAATGCAAACAAATAAAATTGTGATTTTGACATTTCATGTCAAACTTTATTATATGAGCACCATTATAGCAAAACTTCCAGTTAAGTCATGGTGTTATTCCTTAGCTGTACCCAAAAACTCTGCCTCACAACCCTCTCTGGAATTACAGCTCTGTTGATGTTAGCTGCCCTTCTTCTCTGGTGCTGATCTTGGACCTGCACTTCAAATGTCTTGGCTCAATGTCCTGATGACATATGGTTGCAAGATCAATATTCAGGTTTTCCTAGTCCAGAGGACAGATGTGTGTGCCAGGTCAGTCTTAATAAAAATTAAAACATGCCAACAGATGTGAAGCCTTCACTTGCTATCTCAAATGTTTGTGAAAGGTTTTTATCAATTCTGCCCCACAGGTGTCAAGCTGACTACAGCTTAGAAAATATCATACTGCTTGATGAATCCTGAATTATTTTCCTCTCCTAATAAACAAAAAATACTTTTATTATTAATATGAAAGGCCTACCATGTCTTCTCTTCTTTTCTTTTCTTTTCTTTTCTTTTCTTTTCTTTTCTTTTCTTTTCTTTTCTTTTCTTTTCTTTTCTTTTCTTTTTTCTTTTCTTTTCTTTTCTTTTCTTTTCATGGGAGTATTTTTATCTTTCTTGAGTATTTAATTTATGTGATCTAAAGCATGGGAGAAAGAAGGCACTGAGAAGCATTGTTTTGGGCTGTGGAGTTTTGATACTGAATCTATTTTAGGTCTTGCCTAACATTTTTGTTTTCAGGATTATGTTTATAAGTGCTTTGCTTGCTGTTTTGGCAACACCTGACACATATCACAAGATGTTTCATCTCATGATTTTCTCTGATGTAACAGGAACAGAAAGGATCAAAGACTAAGTTCTTATTATTAATGGATCAAATGGATTCTTTTCCCTTCAGGAATGTTTCTTTAAGGTCCATATATTTGTCTGTTATCATCTTGCACTGGACATTTATTTTATATGCTGAACTATTTGTGTTGTATATTCATGTAAATAAGCACAACTACAATGATTTGCCATAGGATAAAGGAAAAAAAAAACCCATGTCAAAGAACTGTTAACATCTACCTCAGGTGCCAGCATCTGTTCATCTCAGAGTCCAGGATGACTGCCAGAAGCTCACTGGTCTTCATGTGCTGATATTGACACTATGCACGAGAAGAAGAGAGCTAGTAATGCCAAGAATTAGATGGTAAAAAGACACTTACTAGAGAGTCCCCCTAATTCATCATTTTAAAACCATTCTTAATGTTTAAACACATGCCTGTAAGGCAAAGCATTAGTCGCAAGGACCTCAGAAAGATCAAAGCTGTAAAATGTAATGCATCACCCAATTTAAAAAAAAAACCATAAAGTTCAGAATACAATTATGCTTTTACACTTAGCTGAAATTCAGTCACATAGTCTCAATTTGAATATGAAATAGGACTTCACAATTTAAATTTGTAAATCAGTGGATAATTTTACACATTAAAGGTAGAAAACTACACAACATAAATTATCATGAGATTAAACTGCAAGGAAATTCTATTGTGGAACAGATTGATACTCCTTTGACACTTATTGCCATCTTTTAAACATTTTGGATTTAAGAAGCAAATCTTTAGGTGAGTAAATCTTTCCACGTGCTACAACAAAGTTGTACTCCATTGTCTCACAAAGTGATTTTTCTGAGTACAAATAAAATAAAATCTAACACCTTTGAACTAACACTACCTTTTGTACAAACCTTAATTTAATTTTGTTAACACTAATCCATGACAATGAAAAACAATTTGAGAATGGCTACAAGGACAAATTAATCTTTTAGTGGATGGACTTGTCTTTGTTAAATTTCTGAAAAGAAATTTCAATTGGAACAGAGTTGGTATACATTAGATTTTAAATATTTTAATTTTCTTTGATTTTATAAATTGTCTTTCTATAAGGAAAATAATTTATGCAGAACTTATTGTCTACAGAGTTAAATACTTATTTTAAATAAAAAAAATCTGAATTTTGGAGTTTCTACAATCTGTGAAGGCAATCTGCTCTAATGCTTGATTATCCTTATAGTAACAAGGTTTTTTTTCCCTTATAGCAGTCTGCACCACTCTTGTTTCAACTTGAACCTGTTGACATGTATCCTCTCATCCTGCATCACTGTGAGGAGCTTATATGCACCTCTTTGATGACCCCTCCAAGAGGCTGGGGAGCTGATAGGCCCCAAAGCCATCCCTTTTCCAGGCTGATCCAGCTCACCTTCCTTGTCCGGGAAGTGCCTGTCAGTACAGCCTGGGAGCTGTTGGACACCTTTGCTTCTAGCACAAACATGGGCTCATGTTCAGCAAGCTGCCCACCACCACCCCAGGGCCTTTCCCAGAAAGCTGCTCCCCAGGTCCTCATCTGGTGCAGAGGCCCTGCTTTCCCAGGCACAGCACTGTCACGGTGCTGCCAGCAGGGGCACCGGGTGTCTGCCTGCGGTTCCAGGGGCTGGCAGGCTGCTTCGGGGGTGCAGGAGGGCTGGTGAAGGTCCAGCAGGGTTTCACCCAATCCACCGATGTTACAGGCACCCCCAGGAAGGAGAGACAAGTGGAGGGGCTTCCCAGATGTTTTATTCGGGCACCCGGATCTTGCCAGGGAAGCACTGGCACCGCGTGTTACAGTTACATAAATACCGACACGAGGGGGCAGGGGAGGGTACAAACATCCTATGGGGAAGGAGTGTGGGGTTTGAATTTGGCGGGTTGTGAAATACAGAGCCCTCCGGGGGGGAAACTGGATACCGAGGGAAGGAGGGGGATATAGCAGTGCCTGGACATGAGGAAAAACTGACACCTGGCCAAAGGCACACCGCTACACAGCACTTTGGTTTTGACTTTTAAATTGAATATAATGATTTTATTTCTCCCTTTCTTCTTTTTAGGAGAAATTATGATCTTGGCTAAATTTCCCCTTTCCTAGATGAAATTATGAGAGGCTAAGGAGACCACAGACAACAGTCATCAAACTAAAATATGCATATGTCATTTGAGGCTATTATTTACAAAATATTTGCATCTAATCAAACATATTTAGGTTATGCAGGTGAAGAGTTATTTCAGTCTAGAGACATCTTATAGAACTTGAATGGAAAAGTTGTTGCTATTTCTCTGAAAAATACCTGTGAATTTTAACTGTCAGACTATAAGAATTGTTGGCTGGAGAGAAATGGAAAGATAGACTTCTTCAATTTCAGGTCATGCATATCCCATTTCCATGACTAGAAACAAAAAGAAAAACAACAAGAAAAAGTGCAACCCTGTCCTCCTCTTTGTCCTGTTGGCAGAACACTTATGTCTTCAATATGGTGGAATTAAGCAGGAGAGTACCTGCAATCATAGATCTAGGAAGGGCAAACTCTTACTACAGCATCCAAGTCTGTCACTTTGAAAGAAATAAGGAGTTTTAACAGTATTTCAAAATTATTTGATAAATATTTATAAATTTTCAGCTATCTGCTGCAAGGTTTGGGGGGGTTTATTGAAATATGAAAGATAGAGTTGTGGCATATCCTGAGTTGGAAGGAACCCAGCTTCTGAACCCTCACAGGACAATCTCAAGAATCACATGTCCCTTAAAGCATTGTCCAAACATTCCTTGAATTTTGTCTGTCTTGGTACTGTGTGCAGTTTTCTGGGGAGCCCATTCCAGTGCTGAGCCAACTGGGTGAAGAACTTTTTCTTAATATCTAACCTAAATTTCCCCTGATAGAATATCATGCCATTCACTCCTGTCATGTCATTGGTCACCAGAGAGATCAGTGTCTACCCCTGTGCTTCCCCTCACAAGGAAGTTATAGTTATAGTGATGTCTCCCCTCAGTCTCCTTCAGGATGAACAGATCAAGTGACCTCAGCTTCTCCTCATACAGCTTCCACTCATGGCCCTTCACCATCTTTGTTGCCCTCCTTTGGACACTCTCTAACAGTTTAATATTTTTTTTATATTGTGGCACCCAAAACTTCCCCCAACACTCAAGGTGAGGCCGCCCCAGTGCAGAGCAGAGTAGGACAATCCCCTCCCTTGCCCGGCTGGCAATGCTGGGCCTGATGCCCCCCAGGACAGGGTTGTCCCTCCTGGCTGCCAGGGCACTGCTGACTCATGGTCACCTTGCCATTGACCAGGACACACAGGTCCCTTTCCTGGCACTGCTTTCCAGTCTCTCATTCCCCAGTTTATTTGTACATCCAGAGTTGCTGCCTCCCAGGTGCAGAATCCAGCACTTGCCCTTGTTAAACTTCATACAGTTGGCACACAATAAACTTCTTACAGTTGCTGATTGTCCAGCCCTCTAATATGGCGATCATAACTGAAAATTGTCCAGCTTCTTCAGATACTAAGACTTCATATTGTTTTCTCTTTGAATTTTTTCTCATAGGTCTAACAAAAGTCACAACCCAGATGAAGAAGTCTTCAGACATTACTTGTTAGGAAACACTACTGGGCGCTAGGAGGGTAGAAAGAAACATTTGGAATACTCCCTGTATTAAGAGTTTTTGTTAATCCATTTTTAAGTAGGAGATTTCAAGCTACTTTTCTAGTCCAGTCAAATTAATCTTTATAAACAAGTTGGAGTGCTCACATTTAAATTTTTAAAAATTAACAAGAAGTTTGTATTATTTCTATTTTCTTAAAGATAATTACTAAAATTTTTTTTTCAATCTTAGAATATAGGAAGAAATAGGAAATAATCTGGGTTTTTCCTATTAAAATTAGAGAGTTTAATTTATTTTATTTCAGAGGAAAAGAATTCTTTGGTTAGAGCAGATTCCAAAATTACTGATTTTAGAATACAAATTTCATTTGTTTTAAAAAGGAACTCTGTGTTTTATTCAATAACAAAGGGTAAGTTTGCATACCAGTTTCTCTGAGATTAAATAGATATTACATCATGTTTGTTAAACTAGATTTTACACAAATAGAACCCACTGATTACAAACAGCTAATAATTACTCTTTATGTTACTCAAAAGTAGCACTGAAAACCAAGGCCAATTGTATTATATTTTTCTGGCACTTAAGAGGCATGTATTTTGTTGAAAAATCTGGTCTATATCCATCTCAGAGAGATTCTTAAGACTGTGCTAGATGAAACAATTATTATTGCTACAGCAAATAGTTAAAAGAAATTGTGTGTAAATAAATGTGCTAATATGCAGCTTTATGGGAGTTTATTATAGCAGTATTATCAACACTATACTCCAAACACTTTAATTTCCTCAGCATAAATGGAATATTGAAAACATTCATTACATTATCAACTGACCAGCAGGGAAGTTACAATGAAGTGATTGTATAATTGCTTCAATTGATCCTTTTGAAGTAATATTATGTGCATCATAATTTATGCATTGTAGTGAGTTTTAGCACCACACTCTGATATAGAATTACTCATGATTATTACTAGAAAGAGTTTGGATTAATGCCTTACTTTAACTTTGTCAGTGGAATCTCTCTTTCGTAGCAATGTAATCAACAGAAGACACAAACTTCTGTGCCTTGTTTAAGTGACTTTTTTCCCCTACCATTCGACCTCCGGCCTAAAGTAGGCAAATATGTTAACACTGGTCTCCCTTCTCCCCAGCCTGACAGAAAAAAAACCCAAAAAGCAGAAACAAACTTCTTCATAGAATCATATTTGGTTTGAAGGGACCTTAAAGATCATCTGTGCAGAGATACCCATGGGCCTGCATAACACCCACTAGATCAGGTTGCTCAGGGCAGCATCTGACTCGGCTTGGAACACTTCCAGGGATGGGGCTTCTCTGGACAACTTGTTTCAGTGTCTTCCTGTCCTCTCAGTAAAGAATTCCTTCCTAACATCTGTTCTAAATGTTCCTCTGTTCTATTGTACATTTTCACATGGTGCCAGTCAGCTAAGGCATGGTGGTTGCGTCCTTCATGTTTATTTCCAGGTTAGCACTTCTGATATTTTGTCAGCTGTAAAGCTGTCTTTCCACTGACTTGTTTTCTTTCCACTGACTTGTTTTCTAACACCTATTTTATACTACCAGAGTAGCCCCATGCTGATGCTGTGGGACTGTGTCTGTCTCAGGATCAGTCCTAAAACCTACTAACATGCAGTAGCAGCATTCATCCTACTTGGTTGTTCTACAATCTCTTTCTCTTATTAATGAGGCAACTAAATTACTAGGGAGTTACAAGTTCAAGTTACAAGTTGCTAAGTCAGGAAATAGCATTTCCCAAAAGATTCATCATCTGTTTTGAATTACAGTGGGATTTCAGAAAAGGGAACAAAATATCTTGGCATCTATTAGGGATTAGCAAACGATCCTTAAAAGAAAAGTTAATGTCTCATTACTACAGAAAAAAATATTCACATAAAGCAGGTATATATTCATATATTAAACATGAACATATTAATAATATTGATGTTAGACTGAGGGCAGTTTAATGAAAAAGCTATATTTGTGTCGCGGGGCTGCGGTCGCCACGGACAGCTCCTCTGCTGTACCGCAGGAGCGACAGTGGAAGCGCTTGGATGCTCCAAACGCAGCCTGCACCCCAGACCCCTCGAGTCTGTGTGCCGAGGCTGGCTAGAGAGCAAGCAGGCACTCTGTCTCCCTGCCTGGGAGCAGCAGCTGCCGATGTTACTGTAGCAATTCCGGAGGATTTGCTACAGTAGGAGGAGGGTCTCCTTGGTAGCGATCACCCAGGTTTATTGTAACCCAATAGCCGAGGGATACAAATTACCCAGATGCGGAGCTAGGGAGGCGGGCTCCGGCCACCGAAGGAACCCACAACAGACGTTACAACGGGTTTTAAGGGGAGTAGGAGTGGCTTGGGTGGAGGAGGGTCCAGGGAAACAAACCAATGGGGAACATAGACGTCACAACAGGGGGCCAGTAATTTTGAACTGGGGGAGGAATACATTAACTTGAACCAATGAACGTAACAGAAAGACAGAACATTCTGGCAAGATATGAATATTAAAACAACCTCATACATAGGCAATCAACTCTGAGGGGAAAGGGG
This sequence comes from Pomatostomus ruficeps, assembly GCA_013400735.1. Classification (NCBI taxonomy): domain Eukaryota; kingdom Metazoa; phylum Chordata; class Aves; order Passeriformes; family Timaliidae; genus Pomatostomus; species Pomatostomus ruficeps. The sequence goes on along the minus strand of VYZT01000724.1, from coordinate 4,985 downwards.
TGTAACCTAAAACTTGATGGACAACAACTAAGGGCGGGAAAACTAGGGGAGATCGGGGAATTCCCCAGCCTCACTTACACCCTCCCCCACTGGCTCTTCGCCCAGGGAGGAATAGTCATTCCACTGTAGTTCACTGAGGTCCCTGCTAGGTGTAAGGGGTGGTGCTGTAGGAGTCAGTCCTGGCAGCTGCACCACTGCCACATATTTGTACTTTCCTGTAAGTAAGAAAGTAACAAATTCTCAAATCTTTTGCATATGGCTGAAGGAAACCCATTTGGCTTTGATATAATTCAGGTATAGTTTACCTTTCATAGTTAGACACTTAGATACCTTCTGGAATCAAAATCTTTAACTGATATGTAGAATAAATTTAACCGATATTTAGAATAATACCACATTTCTTCAGCTTTCCTGAAAAATACCTCTTAGTTGTTCTCAGTTTTTCTGTCTGATTCCCTCTGATACACTTTATTAATGCTCTTGATAATGAAAGAGGGACTGCATTTGGATTTTCTTACTGTGAAGGCAGGTTAAAACCCTACAGACATATTCTCTGCTGCTCTTTCAACACCACTCAGCAGCTGAATTCACCATTTCAGGAAGATAAGAGTTCTAACCTGATTCTGGTTTAGTACAGCCTGTAGTCTGACTATTAAATGAAGCATTACATCATACACAGAGGATTTGGTATTTTCCTTTATTCCATGACTCTTGGTTAGATGGCCAGACACCAGAGTTTCACTGTAGCTGTATAGTGCCACTCTTTTGGTTGTTTTTTGTTATTTTACTTTTTTTTTTTTTTTAAATTAGAAGACATATAGAGGCCTCCTGATACAGTTATTTTTGGTTTACCAGGAGGAAAGCATACAGACTTTCTGAATTCTCTGAAGAATCACTTCACAAGAGAAGAGGGAATAATAAGGTTTCTTAGGGAATTGTGACTGAGCTATGAGCTCCCCTTTTGTTCTTGTTCACAGCTCACACATGCCTCCATTTAAACAAGGTTTCAGTGTAGAAACGAACCTAATTTCTTTAAAATGTAGTCACAATTCCAAGATCTAATTATTCATTCAAAATAAGTCAGCGATACTGTCTGTGAATGTCACAAAGAGACATATTTGAGACCCTGCTGGTATTTAAATGGTAAACCAGTGATGAATCTCCCACACTAAATGAAAATATTTAAAACATAAATTTTGTACACCGGTCTCCTGTCTAATTTCACTTTCTCTTCTGTTTCAGTCAGAGTATGGGACCATAAAAATTATGATATTGAATAATTATGATTTTCAGGCATAGGAGAATCATTGATGACATCTCTAGTTTCTAAGTAGCAGGCATTTGAACTGAATATTCTTCCATTAACTGCTTTCAGCAAATTTAAACCCCTTCATTAAGTGTGCAATTCTGCCTCCCAGAAGCTGGTGTCTCATCCAATTTCTCAGTAATACCTGACAGCTGTGCCCTTCTTCATCAAGATTACAGCTTTCTCTCACTTCTTTTCCATATTATAAATTCTATGTGATATTTTGCAAAGCTGAATCATATTTATTCCCACAACCATTTTTTTATCCACACATGCATAAATTGTGTGGATAACATATGATAATGTCAATGCTTTAACCTATGTACCAGCAAAAAACCCTAAACCATACTCGAACTCAGTCTTTCTCAAAGAGTTTATAGTGTTTAATGCTCTCTTCTTTGCTCTTCAAATGACAGGTCTGAAAGCAGAGTCAGATTTCACAAACTGTAACAAAGTATTTCACAGTATAACAAAACTTCAAGAAATAATTGCTTTTCTACAATTACTTTGCAACATTTTTCTGTCAGTGCTTAATAAACACTAGCTAATCAATGAAATGATAAAAATATGAAGCTGATTTCAACATATTAACATGTATTTTAAAGTTAAGTTTTCATTGCAGGCTTGTGAGACCCTGTATAGATGTGGTTTATGTTGTTTTTAAGGATTTTTAAACAATATTCTTTATATATTGCAAATGCAGCTATAGTGTAGTGAATGTCTACACTCTGCCAAATGGGACTTCTGGCAGTCTAATGAAGAGGCTGAATAGTATTTTAGATTTGCAGTAGATTATAGGGCACTATGTTGACATTCAAAGGAGTTGTTTCAGTGGGTTCCCAAAAGTCATAAACTTAAAAAGTTGAAGAAATCTTCTCTTCATCCCTCATTTTGTTTGCATTACAAATGAAAGCTGTTATTTTTCTGGGACAGAAAAGAGAGATGGCTATCAAGGCATTGAAGAAAACGCTTGAGGGGGATGTAGATGTTACAAAAGCATGAATTCTGTACTCCTTGCTCAGATTAAAAAGTCCTTTAAGCTTCATTAAAACAAAACAAACAAAAAAGTGTCTTTGAGAAGTTAAAAATAGGAAAAAATCTATTATGAAACAGTAATTTTCACTCTGAGCTGTGGTTGTTAGAATTTCAAGACAAAAATTTAGGCTATATGCTAACTTCATACTATACAGCCCTTTCAATGACACATTATTAAGTACATGTAGTTGACTGTAAAAATTCTGCTTCCTTGTTTCTATAGCTACTTCTGTCAATGTGTATAAACAGGCATTGAAATCTTTCTTCTTTGAGGATTCCATCATGTTTAATCTCAGGAATAATAACAGCTGCACCTAAAAATACCATAATAGTCAAAAATTCAGCAAAAAAAGCTGTGCAGAACACTGCAACAACAACAACAACAACAACAACATAATTACAGAGAACACTGCACACAGTTGTGAACAGGAAGACAGCAGCATCTTTTAAAAGTGTACTATAGCATTGAGAAAATTCTTGTTTTGATACTTCATTGAATATAGAAACAAAATAAATTCATTTTTAAAAAGTATAGAAGACATTGGCATTTGCAATGACAATTACTACTCTTCAGTAGAGAGGATTCCGTCTGAATCTCTCAGGCTTCAGGATAACCAGAAAAGTGCTTTGGACAGATTATACAGAATTCTCACTTTGTAGAAACATTTCTTACCTTCCTGGACAATATGAGGGATTAGTCTGATACCGAATACTGAACAGAGCAGATTAATGATACAGCACAGTGTGGCTGTCTCTCTAATATATACACAGCTGGAGTATTTGATCTCACACTCACTCTACAGCATTGCATAAATCATGTACAACTCACTATTAGTGAACACTCACTAAAGGAATCAGACTCAGATAGTCCAATGATCTTAAGGAAAGAAGATTTAGGGGTCAGTGATTGCCACCAGAGTTAACAATTGCCATTATTTGCTTCCCTGATGAAACAACTACATTTCATACTTCAAAAGCCCATCTTTAAGAAAAACACCTGAGCTTTATAAAATTTATGAAATAATTATCTAATATAAACAAATTGGAATTGCCATTAATCTGTTTAAAACAAAGCTCAGGGTGTCTATCAAGTTAATATAAGAAATTTTGGGTTTTTTCCTTTTAAAACAGAAATACTGCTGCTTTCAATGAATCACAGAGGGTATCACTTCAGAACTCAGAAATCTCAGTCTCAAATAAAACTGCTATGTTCAGTCATTTTCTTCTGGTAATACGACCTACTTGCAAAGGGTTGTTCTATAGTGAAAATTTTAAAAAAATATCTAACTCCTAGAATTATACAAAATAACCTTGTTATTTGTTTATATGTATTTAAAATGGCTCAAGTTAATGACTGCTGATTTGTTCTATGTTGAGAAACTACTGTTCCTGTTTTATCTTGTAATTGTTATGGATCTTTTATATATCTAACACACAACTCCCTGGATAATTTCCCTAAATATATTAGGCAAAAATCTCATCACGGATAAAAACCAAAAAGCACAGTTTCACTGAAGGAAGACTGCTTAGTCTCTTAATCACTGACAGTAACATGCATTACTCTCACCTGATAATGCAGCTGTTAGGACCATCTTCCTATCTAAATCAATGAAATTTTATTCTGTACTCTTTTACTATTCGCCTTCAAATCTCTTCTGATCTCACTGAATTAGAATAAGTAGCCAGCTCACATGGTAGCCACTTCTGTAACAAAACACAGAGGATAAGAAAAATACTGTACACTTGCAAATCAAAAGACTTATATTCCATGAATATAATGTTTTTTAAAAACTATAGGAAGTAGTTTACTTCCATCATAAATATGTACGCCATAATGATATCTGAATTTTACAGGGTAAGGGAGTTGTTAAAGTTATGTATTTTCATTTTCTGTAGCTCTGATACAGAATAAATAATAATTTGGGGAAAATTAAACGAAGCTTTCGATTTATCTTCTGCATTTTCTTCACCTACCCTGTATTTCTCACAGTAGCATAAATCTACATTTCTCTTTTTTCTTCCCTTTTTTACCTTTATCCTTATTTTATTAGCTTGAAAGTTGGAAGCTAAAGGATAACAAAATCTGACATAATGCAAACTATCCCCATTTTGGCTAATAAAATTTACTTTTCTTCCTTCTTAATCCTCTCCGTTTGTTCCCAGAAACCATGAGGTAGGAATAGGAAACTATCTTATCTGAACTAACTTGGTGGTCTCCTGATAACTACACTTCCTTCCAGAACTGGAGAAAAACTGAAGGACTGCACAGATCACTAAAAGGGCGTCACCTTTCTCTTGCTCAGTTCATATCACCAAAAGCAAAAGACAGTCTTGAAGAGAGTCCAGCCAACCACATCTTTCAAGTTGGGGTAGGAGAGGCAGAGGTTGCTGGGTCTGGGCTGTGCAGTCTGACTTGGAGAGGGAAGATAGGAGCAAGGCACTTATGCCCAGGGAACGGGTGGTGTTTATGGCTAGGGCCATAAACTTTATGGCCAGAACCTGAAGGTCTATGACACATTGCCTCCTCCCCAGGCCTTCCCCCTCCTGCCATAGTGCCGCTATGCTGTCGGTAGGGGCACCGGGCATCTGCTCGCTGTTCCAGGGGCTGTCCAGGCTACTCCAGGCATGGGAGGGCTGGCAAAGT
>VYZT01000721.1:2867-18118 GCA_013400735.1 Pomatostomus ruficeps | reverse complement strand
CAAGCTAAGATAGTGAGAGGTCTCAGCTCCCACCATGCCCAGTGGCTGGATCCCACGCCTTCTCCCTCTCCGAAGTTCTGTTATTTGAGACATTTCTTCAAGGTCTAAGTATAAAAGCAATAAAAATGGTTGATTATGATGACAGTAAAGAATAAGGAGTGTCCTTTTCCTCTAACACTGAGCCTGACTGTAGTAGGGAAAACTGTATTATCCCAACAGTGATTCTGCCTGTACCCCAAAGGTTCTTGCCACATTTCCTGCTACAGGTTTAAAGCAGCAACTTGCATCTTTCACAGGTTTCTCTCTCCTTCTTCCACTTGCAAAATTACCACCTGAATCTGCAGGTCCTGCTTCAGATAATCTCCGTTTCTCCCCTCCTTTCTCTTAGTCTTTCTTATCCCCTCTATCAGAACATGTAAAACAATGGCCCTTTAGGTCAAAATCTTTTGTTTAAATCTCTGAAAGATGAGATTCAAAATGGATTTTAAAAAGGTCAGAGATCTAAGCTTCCAATTCTCTGTGAACACGAAAAGCCTGAATCTGCTCCAAGATTCCACTGTGCAGAAAGACAGGGATGGGTAAAAATTTACATGGAACTGCTGTTCCTGAATCTGCTTTATCATTTTCCCCATCTTCCCCACCTACAGCCTCCATACAGAAGCCACAGCAGCTTCCCTCTGCAAATCACAAAAATCAATAGTGAATGGAGAAATTTGTATTCTTCCTCTCCATGCCTCACTCTCTATTCTTTTTTTCTGTAGTGGCAAAGCACAATATCCCACTGAGATACCTGTCCTTAAAGACAGCTAAAGCTAAAGAGAAGGGGAGGAATAAAGAAAAAAAACAAACCAAAAAATAACAACCTGAAAATAAAAGATGGGGGGGGGGAAAAAAAGCTGGAATCCTCCAACAGAGAACATATTTCACAAGCTTTAAGGGGTTCAAATCACAACTGTACCTGATTACCACGAAGTACATCACTCATTTTAGAACCAAATTTACCCACACAAACTTGGTGTTCTTTCTCTGTTTATTACTGTAAGTTATTGCTCTCTGAAATGCTGACTCATGAAACTCAGCTTATGGAAAAAGTTCTGTATGTTAAGGCAGCAAATCCTCACACCATCTCAGCTGCTGCAGTTTGTGTCTCTCCTACTACAAGTGTCAGCCATGACATAAAGCAAGGGATTTGATACTCTGAGTTTCTTATTCTTGCTCCTAACACTGATGGTTTATATGATACTGGGCACAATGCTCTAAATTAGACTTCACCTTTATCTATCTGGTTCTCTATATAATCAGAATTGAGCACCCAAGACTCTCAAAACCAAACATTAAGATATATTGAACTGCTTCCCTCGAAATACAAGATTTTTTAAAGTTATATTTTTTTCCTTAATTTTAAGTATGCAAAGGTTAGAAATTTGTTCCTAGAAAAGATGTGAAATGGAAACCTAGCTTCTTATATAAACAGGTTTTTAGAAGGAGAAGCTTTATGGAAGGTCCAAATATCATTATGCAAGCGAAAAATATATTCAGACTGCAAGAGGGGGAGAAGGAGAAATGGAAAATCCGGAATGCTGTGCCTCAACAGAGGAGTTGTCAGGTCTCAACAGTTAGTGTAGTCAAAAGTGCTTTGGAAGACCCTCAGGAGAAAGGTGCAAAAATGTGCACAATGGTTGTTATTTGCTTTCTGAAAACTAAATATCACATTTTAAAGGCCAGAAATGCATGAGCCCAGAAAGGTTTGGGCACCAAGAGAGAGTCACTTCCAGCCAAGCCCAAACAGAACAGAACTGGAGAGACCTACTATTTACATCTGCTTTGCAATTAAGGAACAGTGCAAACATAATGCCACAGCTTCCCTCAGTTCAGTGCTAAAGCTCCTGGTCCCCATCCTGCGTGGGTCTCCTGCACATACTTAACTTAGGTTTCATTGAGTTCAAAAGGATTACTCATGCATGTAATGTTATTCATACGAGTGAGTGCTCACTGGATTCAGGGGGGAAGAACACAACCCTTTTCAAAGATTCAGAATATTCAGCAGCCTTTATTATTAATTATTACTCTGATTTACTTTTCATTTAGTATCATGCTGCATTTCTCCTTCATATTTTATAAACACACACACACACACACACACACACACACACACACACACACACACACAGAGAACATCTGCCACTGTGGATTTCAGCAGGAGCAAACCCAATAAGGTCCCACGAGAAAGACTGCCCAATTTTAGGTCTGGATCAACAAAACCTAGGAAGCCCTACAAATCACACCTGACAGAAACCTCCTAAGTGATTTGAGTCACCAGGGATCTGGATTAGGTCGGGCTGGGAAATACATTTTTCTATATGCTTAGATAGAGAAAAATTAAGATTGAAAAAGTAGCATTTTAATTAGATGGAGTCTATGGGAAGCATAAATTTTGCACTGAAAATCAAAATTATTTATTTTTTCCAAAACTTTATTTTCTTTTCTACTTCCTCTTTTAATTTATCAATATTAAATCATCATTTTCAGAGGGGTAAAAAAGTCTTTTCATAGAAAAACTAGAAAGGTCAAATACCTAATTTCCCCCCAATACAGCTCCCATAAAACTTTTGTGCTAATCCTAATTTGGAGACAACTCACAAATAATTCTATTCTTGATTTTTAAGGCCCTTTGCTCACTCTTTGCAACTGATACTTTTTCTGCTATAAAGCTGGAAAAATCAGACCTACCTCTCTTTTGTTACATGAATTCTCACTGTATTTTCAAGCATGCCTTGCTGTTCTGGCACATCTGTGGTCTTCCACACTTTAGGAATAACAAAACATGAGTCTTGGAGCTAGGTAATGGGTTCTTTTTGTAATGGATATTCTCAAATGAGCCATCTCTCAGAAATATGGGAAAATGTCACTTACAGGGACAAATTTATTTGGTGACACAGCCAGACTGAGGACCCTACAGTCCCTTAGCACTCAGAACATGCTGGTGGGGTGGTTTACCTTATAACTGAGAGTAGATGTTCCCTGTGGAAATGGAGTTAGGGTTGCTGTCCCTTCCCAGAGTGCAATCCTGACAGAGATTCCCACATGTGCTTTATACAGACTGGGTTGGAAAAATCATGTTCTCCACAGGAAATATCACCTAGTTTGGGTGCTGGAAGCTTTCCCCGGGGAGAATGGGGCACTTTCCACTACCTGTCCAGGGAAAGGAGAGACCACCAACACCAGCATGTGCAAAGACCCTTTCCTGATCCTCCCTGAAAGGCGGAGTGATCCGCCCAGGTCACACAGGAAGCCAGTGGAAGTCTGCATCTTCCAAGTCCCATCCCAGTGCCTTCTCTACAGCTCTATGCTCTTCCTTTTGTTTTAGCTGATGCCCTCTAAACTGACAAGCCCAACTTCCAGAGCCCTCCTGGCCCTGTCTGTCATCCCAGCTGAAAGAAACTCCATTCAGGTTGCCCAACTTGGGCCAGCACAAGCAAGCAGAGCTCACAGATGGTTAAATGCATTTGACATTTCACTGCAGGGCCTGCAGCAGAAATCCTTGCCTGCTGTATTTGGAGCCCTGGATAGGAGCGAATCAAGGCTCGTGGCTCCAGCACGGTGTGTGCACACTCTGCTGTGAGTTAATATTATTGGCTCGCTCCTCAATCATGCCCTTTCCAGCTAGCTGCTCCTGTCAAAGCACATCTCATTAGGCCTGAAGGCTCAATGAAATGGAAATTCATGTTTAAATTTAAAAACAACATATTGACCCTGGGAGCCAGTGATGTCTACATTTTTAATAACTTATTGAGAATAAAAGGAGTGTATGTGTGTGGAGGGAGAGGAAGGGCCGGGTGGCAGAAGGAAGAGGGAATGCAGAAGTGGAGGGAGGACAGGGCAAATAGCCAGCCAAGGACTCTGGTCCTGTCCACTTTCCTCTAGCCCCTTTCTCACTTTTTTTGTCCCTCTTGCTGCGTGGAGAAGAGCTCAGGCTTCACTTAAAGGGACCTCATTGCCTCGGGGGTAGAACATGTCCCTAATCTGATATTAAAACAGCGCGGGAGGAGGAGAGCCCTGTCTGTACACACACAGACAGGCCTACCCCTCCACAGGCACGTGTGCACACACGTGTGAACCCCGGGCCCCCAGCAGCCCAGCGAGCTGGACTTCTCTTTTACAGGCGAGTAGTGTGCTGCAGCGCGCGAGTAAACACGGAGCCTTTCGGAGGAGGACGCGAACACAGCTACACTGCATGTGACTTGCCATGTGGCACAAACCCAGCCCCCCTACGCCTCGCTCTGACATCATTCCCAGAGAGGCACGCACAGCTCCTGCCATCAGGACGGGTTAGGTAACCCTGGGGGCGAGACAGACACAGCATGTCTTATCCTGTGTGATTACAGAAGGAGTGATGCTCGTTTCTGCTGGGCTTTGTTGTTTCCTGGTAGCACCCAGGGAGCTGGGGATGGGGAGGCAGAGGTGAGAAGTCCTCTTGTGTGATCACTGTGGCCCCCATGGCAGTGGGTTTTTGGTTTTTTAGGGGTTTTTTTTGAAAACAAACAATCTGACAACATCATCCTGGCTGGCATCCAGCTTGGGGAAGTGCAGGCGGTATGGATAAACCTGCTCTGGCTGCTGCATCTCCAGACAGAGTTGCTGCACTATAGCAAGAGTCTCCTGGTGCTGTAGCTATATCTTAATAGGAGGTGAAAGTCAAAACTTCTAATATCTGGGCAGAGCAGAAACAGGTGAATTTGCAACAAGTTTTAGAAGGTTGTATGGAATTGCTGTAGAGCAAAGTATGCCTATCAAACTGGGCACAGCTGAGATCACTCTCCAAAGAGCTAACTTCTTTCTCCTGTGCTCCCCTCCCTTCCACAAAACAGTATTCCAAGAGGAATAAGCAAACCTCTGGTGATGTCTCTGGTCTTCGACTCAGCCCTAGCCTTCTGTCTGGCTCAGAGGGATGTGCTTGTCTGTGTACCAAGAATATGAACAGAGCAGGACTGAAGACTTCCTAACCTAAATTCCCACAAAGCTGTCCACTGCAATTCAACCTAGCCCTAAATTCTGTAGGCATGTGAATTCCCCATGTTTTCCTCACTTTTAAAATGAGATCGCCTATGTTCTACCACTTATACCTCTGTTCTGAAAATTGCGTTGTCCTTACTTCTAGACTGCTTGCCATTAGCCCTCGGTTCTGAACTAGGTTTCCTATCTTTCTTATTTGCCCTCTACGAACATGCCGATAATTTCTCCAGCATTCTTCATTTTTACACTGATGGTTTTTGTTTCATACTGTTGCCATTTTCCAGATGTATTTAAAGATTGTGTTCAGAGAGTTTAAGGTCAGATTTCTCTAATCTCACCTCCTTAACATGATGCACCACAATTTCCACTCACTTACTGAACACCTTGCCCTTGGCTAAAGCATCTTTTCTACAAAGGAATCCAAATGTTGATTTGAAAACTTCAAGCAATGAAAAATTTGCCCATTTGAAGTTATGACAAAGTTCAATTACACTCATTGATTACCAAAAAAAAAATATCATACCTTACTTATCATTTTTGTCTGGCTTGCTTTCACAGGTTTTAGAACTTGATGTTGAAATTTTGGTGTTCACATCATCTAAGCTATGACACTCTTAAGCACTTCTCATCTTTAGCAAGCTTGCTTCATCTGCCTCACCTTCTCTTTAATTGCTCTCTGAGTGATTCTCCATACCTAACACATTTTTCGTCATGTTCCAAATACCACTACAAGCCCTCACTTGTTTCCTGTCACCCAGGACACCCAGCTGTCCTGGTGAAGAGTGGTGCATGTACATAGGGACCTGTGGTGGCATTTCAGACTGGTGTGTAGGGGCTGTGAATCCTCTCTGCAGGTCAAATACCAGGTACCCTGGAGCCTCTTCAGTCAGGAGACTGCACATCTTACCAAAGGGCTACAGAAGTCCTTGGAGATCCTTCTGCAAGCAGAAAAAGCGGGAGGGGGCAGAAAATCTGCAGGGGTCACATGCAAAAACTATTAAATAGCCTTTGGGCTTCTATTTTATTTATTTATTAAGCTAGACGAGGAGCACAAAAAGGTATGGAGGCACTTTGTTTCTCAATTTGTGTCTATTATCTATTGAAATTTGACATAATGTCTCCACAGTTCTCCTTAATATCCTGCTGTATATAGAGTGTGACTAGCTCCACCATCTAATGTGACAGCTTAGGAAGATTAAAAAGAAAAGCTAAACTAGCAGTAGTTGGAGATGAGGAAAAGTAGCACATTTATGAATAATTTCAGCTGAATTCTAACAACATTGCATTCCCTGGACAGGACACATTTATTATCTTATTCACCATGACTACTGCAACATTAGTGATTTGTTACTGAATCAATTATTAATTCATATGAGTGAATACGGCTTTGTCACTTAACTCTTCAGCTGACCGTGCCCACTACATACTGATTGCAATTTTTAACTGTTTTCTCTCCTCATATCTTTACCCTCTCTGAGCATCTGTATTGAAACAGAATGATGCTTTCCATCTCAGAAATTTGTTTTACAAAAGCTGCTTGTTTTCGTTTGTGAGACTTTCCCCTGAAAAGCTCTCCTTTTGACACAGTAGCTTCGTACCCCAATTGCCAAGGACTCAGCTGGCTGGGTAATGACTTGATCTGTGAAAGAGATTGTTTAAAAAGACAGACAAATAAAGATACCTTCCCTTAAAAGCTTTTTTGGGTCTTCACCACTGTAGTCTCAGGAGCAAGGCTTTTAAACGGTTTGATGTGTTTGGTCACTGGGATGTAAAGCGTGCCAGAATAAAATATGCAGATGGTAGATTTGATCCTCCAATGGTGAGATACAGGAACAGACAAGATCATGGACTCAGTCAAGGCCACCAATCAGAGCACATGCAAAGATACAAGTAATACCCACACCATCTGATTTCATGCTTGCAGCTAATGCCACTTTGTCAGCTAGCTAGAGAACCAGCAACAAATTTGAAGAGATGGACTGTAATCAAGGCTCCGTCACGGATTTACTGCCATGGGCAGTGACAGTGACATCTGAATTTTATCACCCTACTGCCTTTGAGAAAAGACACTAGGAAGAAAAGGGAACATGCTAAAATCTTCCCAGTATCTATTACAGGCAATTGAAATGACAGTCATTAACTTAGTCCGTGTCATATGCAAAGCACAGCCTACCTCTCAATGGCCATTAGGCAGAAGGTAAAAACAACCATTTTAACAGTAACTACTGTCAATGAAGTGTATTGTGATTAGGCACTAGGCTGTGCTTTAAACCCATGTGTATGGTGACAGAAGAAGGCAAACTCCAGGCCAGGAGTTTTTTTTATCTCAAATTCTCCTACAGTCCAGTGGCTCATCTTTGCCTGACAAGGCAAGATCAACCCTTAGCTGCATTCCTGGTCCTCGCAATCATATTGTGTCACCTCAGGGTGGCAATCAGTCGGACCATAGTGTTGACCAAAACAGTCATTGTTGTACAAAGAAAGGATGAACATGTAGCCACCTGTCCACTCCAACAAGCAGCAATGTCTTGCCCCAAGGAAAGGAAAAGGTTGTAGCATCCCACGAGTGTTCTTGGATCTCTCAGAAAGCTTGAACCTATTCATGTTCATCATTCAACAGTACTGTCTTCAGAGAGTGCTATAAATGATGTGAATAGTCACCAAGTACCAACATGCCTGCTGAAACTTGCTGGTTTTCTTAGGTAGGAGAGTGCCTCTCATATCCCAATTCTTTGGAAGGGTTGAAGGGTTTCCTTTTTCTCTTTCACTCTGCCCTTCTCAGTCCCTCACCTAAAAAGTTTCATCAGAAGTGATTGATTAAGTTTCAAGACAACAAAAAATGATCTGGTGTTAAACCTGTGCCAAGATCTCTCAAAGGGACTTGTGTATGTTTACTGAGAAATTGGTCTGCAGAATGTAGAAAAATGTTTGTTTCTGTAGCATACCTTTGAAGCACATTGACATAAGGCCATCCTTAGCAGTGATTGCTGAAAATGAAGGGCCTTCCGATATCTATCACAAAGGGACTGAGTCTCTCACAATGACACCCTGGCATCCTTCGGATTATCAGAATTACCAGGGTAGTACATACAAAGACAGGAAGATAACACTGAAATCAACAGAGATCTTCCAATTGACTTTAGTGCTCCCTCAAATGAAGCCTTCAGGGCATATGACTCACACCCTTACTACCAAACTGCATTTCTCTCAGTACAGTGTACACTGAGGGTCAATACAAAACCTTAATAGCCAGGTTTTCCAGGATAGCACTTACATGAAAAATTTTCTCAAATTATGCTTTGTAGTTCTTTAATGAGAGACCAGAGAAGCAAAATAATATTTTTTAGGGAGATGATTGTACACTGTGCTTACTCACAACTAATGTAAGGCTGTTTCTCTCAGTGTTATCACCTGATGCCATAAAAGGATTCCACTGCCATAAAAGGATTGAAAGCATCCAATTTAGGAATAAAATCTCTCTTCCCTATCCTCCTTTGAACTCACTGTCCAAGCCGTGAGCACCACAAGAACTAAAGTAAATAGCCTAAATGATGACAGGTCAATTAGAGGATTGAAATCATGTCCGATTTCATAATCTGAGGCGTTATAAGTAACACAGAAAGGATTTGTCTGCACCCACAAGAGTAAATATTTGATTTTTATCTTGACATTGTCCTTTCAAGGAAAGTCAGAGAAGGGAACAGAGAGAGATTAGAAAGAAGATACTAATGCATTGAAAAGCCAATGCTTTATGGATAACAGTGAGGTAGCAGAGGGAGGATGACACCAAGTCCTTCTAATTGTTAGGGAATGGGTCCAGTCTTTACTAAATGACCCATTCTGTCTACTAATAGAGGTTTAATAGGCCTTGATTAATTACTCTGTGTGCCATCAGTCTTCTCATACAGACACAACCAATATTTCTGCCCCACACATAGTGCAGTCACACAAAGTAGGACATGGACGGACATCCAAATATAAACACAAATACACATTGCATTGCTTGATTTGGTCAGAGAAAGAGTGTATTTGAGATAGTCCCATGAGGAGACCAATAGTGAAAGAAATAATGCTCAACCCTCTGCAGTCTTATTACAGACAAAAGAGATTGAGATATGGTTTCTTTTTTTGTCAATTTTTTGTTGTTTTCCTCTAATTTGTCCCCCACACCTGTCTCAATATTCTTCAATATTCCAATTCTCTCTTGGTTTAGAAAAGAAAAGGAGATTTAAGTCTTAAAAGTAATTTGCAAGAATTTTATTCCATGCTCCAGAAACTGAAATTCATTTCTCAGTTTGCCACAATACTCATTGCAATTAAGGTGGCTGTGAAAGACGGGCAAGGTCTCTGCATCAGCTGAATTGGGTTGACATGGACCTCAGGAAAACACAGCTACTCATGGAAAATGTTTGTTTATAAAAGCCTAAAAGGACAAAAACTAAACAAAAAAAATATCCTCTATCATTTAAGCTTGTCCATAAATCCCAGTAAGACTGCAAAGTTGCAGCTTGCTTGCTATATTTTATAGACAGAGATCTTGCTGACTTGGCTGACACTAGGGAGGAGGCGGGGAAGGCAGGAAAGTTGAGATTTGGGGTGGGTAAACATTCCCATCCATCAAGTGATTGGATTTGCAACTAAAGCTGTGAAAGCCACATCAGATTAATGTTATCAGGGCAGGAATGATGTAAAAATCATCTGATTTAATTCAAGTGACAGTATCAGGGAATACACGTGGGGCCAGGGCAGTTCAGGACCCTCAGTACATTCAGGCCAAGGTGCAGGGGAAAAAACTCCCGCCTGATCCACACCATATGTGCTACTGGAACACCTTCTCAGCTCTTTGCACTTGGTGCAGAGCAGGGAGGGGAGAGTGGAGGACAATTTCCCTTCAGCTTCACGTCTCTTTTGTTCAGAGCAGGATGCCCCAATTGTGCTGAACCATGTGAAAAAAAAAACCTACAGAGGCTTTTGTTCTCCAAAATCTCTCATCGAGGGAAAAAGCTGAGACTGAGCAATTTAATTCACTTAGGACTTTTGTGTCTTAATCCATGGAGCAAAGTTTTCAGTCAGCTGTGGGGTGACAGGGGAAGGCGGCTCTGTGTGGGCTCCCCGGGGTGTAGGCGGGTGGGTGAAGGGCAGGGAGGGAGGTGAGGAGCTGAGCCGTGATCCGTCACAGAGCTCCCACCCAGCCCAGAAAGGAGCCGACCAGGCATTACTCCACACCAGCTTTCCGGAATGCAAAGCAGCTTATGCGTGTAGGTCATTTCAGGACAATAATGATAATTAAAACTAACCCTAAAACACACTCACACACCAAATGACGGCAGGGAGTCTGTGGGTGAAAAGGGAGTAGGACTAACTCCTCCCTAAGGGGGCAGATGGAGGATGCATAGGAAACAAATTAGCTTTAAGAAAACAACACATATAAGGAGAATCTACGGGAAGGAGGAGACTGGGGGGAAAAAAACCCAAACCAACACAATGAAACTAAGCAATCAAACAAAAAAATCCAACAACCAAACAAAAGAAGGGCATCACACATTTGGACTGTGAGAGCAAGGAGACAAAGAGAATTGGCTGAGTAACAGCCCAGGTTGCATGACTTGGGCACTACCTCAGAATATGTAGGAGTCAACTGCTTTCCATCTTCAGTCCCTTCACACTTATGTAGCTCTGCCAGGGTAGGGACCACATTACACCCTGACAGTAAAACAGGTGGAAGTTTACCAGGGTGTGGGAATGACCTCCACTTTCATGCAGAATAGGATGTGCTTCACTCCCTCTTCACCTACACCCCGACCCAATGCTTCCAGCTTCCAAAGCATCACAGCTTGTTCTCACTGCTTACAGATTGTCTCTGCAGAAAAACGACGAGAGACTAAGATTTGTACAGTGCTTTGAAATTGGAAGTCATCTGAGGAAACAGAGCAAAATTTTCTTCATATGGGTGATCCCTATATATACACATAAACCCAGAGACACTCACACAAACCTGTTCCTCTATATCCCTGGCTTTATAAAAGGTTTACTTCTACTTTAAGGACACAGTTCAGGAAGGGCAGCTGTTGAATCACATTTCTCCATAGTGCAGCTCTGAAACTAAATGTTATCATGAAAATCCCTGTGGGCTGAAGCTGGGAAGGAGAAAGAGACTACTGACCTGCAGTTGTTAAAAATGGCTTTTTGCAGAAGAATGGTAATGTGAAGTGCTATCTTACAGCAGGTAAAAAAAATAACACCGGGAACTCAAATTGTGCACATTTTTGGCACCTTGAAAACCAAAATAAAACAAAAAACCCCATCACAGTTTGTAATCACTATCAGAAAGTAGTATTGGGACAGGTCTGTGGTGTGCTGAGAGCCATGCGTCTTCAGATAACCTGGTATCATGGTTAGAAATTGTGCATTTCTGCTCAACCCATGTTTATCTCGACTGCACCATGCACATGCAGGTGTGAAAGGGTGTGAAAGAGAGAAGTCCAAGTAAGAGAAGGAACTCTCTACTCTGCTCTGGTGAAACCGCACCTGAAGCACTGTGTCCAGCTCTGGGGTCCCCAGCACAGGAAGGACAGGGACTTGTTGGAGTGAGTTCAGAGAAGGCCATGAAGATGATCAGAGAGGTGGAGCTCCTCTCCTAGGAAGAGAGTCTGAGGGAGTCAGGGCTGTTTAGCCTGGAGAACAGAAGGCTTTAAGGTGACTTTATTGTGAGCTTTCAGAACCTAAAGGGGTTTTACAAGAAAGCTGGAGAGGGACTTTTGCAAGGGCATTGAGTGGCAGGAGAGGGGGAATGGCTTTAATCTGAAAGATAGCAAAAATATTCTTTTTTGTGAGGGTGGTGCGGCACTGGCACAGCTTGTCCAGAGAACAGATGGCCCATCCCTGAAAATATTCAAGGCCAGGTTGGATGAGTCTCTGAGCAACTTCATCTAGTGAAATGTGTCCCTGTCCATGGCAGGGGGTTTTAGTGAGACAATCTTTAAGGTTCCTTCGAACCAAAACACTTCTGTGATCCTGTGGTTCTGGACCTGGTTCCTCCCAAGCTCTGAGTGCTTTACAGACTCATGATTAACAAGGCTTGAGAGGTCCAGGTGGTCTGCTGAGATGGTTTTGAGGCAGCTGAGCCCATGACATCAAGATCTGGTGGCAGCTAGTCAGTATGTTTGAAGATTACAGGCCTGGATGCTGACACCTTGTAGCAGTGCTCTCTCTGCCTCCTGCCCCCTAAATGTGAACCACAAGCATCCTTTCTCCTTCTCATCAATCTCCTCTACCAGAAGCTAGGACCTGTATAATGTCTACAGACAGATCCTTCCCACTCAAGATGTTGTCAGGAGACTTGGCAAATGGTGAAAATTTCCACAGAAGGAGAAAGCCAGATAAGTGTTACTGTAATCATTAGAAATTAGTTGAATTCAGATATTACCAGCTACATTTACAATTGTGAGGTGGAAATAGAAATGCTGCTTACATCATGTACACTGTGCCTCTGACAGTCATATCAGCTCCTTCTTGACAACTTGGGGAAGAGAAGCAACTGTCATCCATGGTTTTCAAAAAGAAATCAAGACCCCTGTAAGGCCAGACAGCTACTGAAAGTCTGATCTGAATTTACTGCTGCAGACGGAGGGGGAAGTAAATGGCACTTTATGAACTCCATCATTTATTGACTCACCAACATTGTTTGCTTTTGGGGAGGCTGGTGATGCTTTTAAAACCTATTTTTCTTCACACTGTAGAGGGAGTTGCATTTGTTTGACTGACTGCACTGGCCATATGGCAGCATCACCTCCTCATGTGGCTAAGCAAACTCCTTCTCCCTCATTTGAGTACTGAAAATGCTCCATTTCATAGCTGTTCTCCTTCAAGCCTTCTGAAAATGCTATAAAGATATCCCCACATTTCTGCTGGTCCAGGAACAAGCCGTTGCACAGTAAGCAATAATAACTGCGAACACCCAGAGCTCTTGGGAGCCTCCAGAGAGAAGACAGCATCCCTCTGCAGCCTGCGTTGCTGAGCATGGCCACACAGAGCAGCAGCAGGCACCCACTTCAGTCCTTCCTACCTCAAACACTAGCCTAGAAGAATAAATTTGGTTTTAAGATCCTTGTATGACTTCAGGAAAATTGACTCACATGGGAATTGCCTTCTCTTAACTGCAGCCAGATAGAAGTTGGGCCATAGAGAATTGACCCTGGCTGGACATCTGGTGCCCACCAAAGCTCTTTTACTCCCCTCCTCAGCTGAACAATGGAGAGAAAATAAAACAAAAGGATCACAGGTCCAAATGAAGACAGGGAAAAATCACTCACCAGTTACTGTGTCAGGCAAAATAGATTTGGCTTAGGGAAATTAATTTATTACCAATCAAATTAGTGGGATAAGAAGAAATTAAACCAAATTTTAAAACACCTTTCTCCCACCCCTCCCTCCTTCCTAGGTTCAACTTCAGTCCTGATTTCCTTGTCCGCAGAGGCACAGGGGGATGGGGAATGGAGGCTGTGGTCGGTTCATCACATGCTGTCTTTGTTGCTCCTTCCTCCACAGGGATTGGACTCCTCCCACCCTTCCCCTGCTCCAGTGTGGGGTCCCTCCCACAGGAGGCAGTCCTGCATTAACCGCTCCAGCCTGGGTCCCTCCCATGGGTTGCAGTTCTTCACAAACGCTCCCAATGTGGTCATGCTTTCAGGAAGAGGCTGCTTCAGCTTGGGTGCCCCATGGGATCACAAGTCCTAGCAACAAATCTGCTCCAGCCTGCACTCTTCTCTCCAGGGGCCACAGGTCCTGTCAGGAGCCAGGCTGAAACAATGAGGATTTTTTTTTTCTGCAGGACGCTAACTGATGGTGTTTCTCTCATATTAAGATGAGAAGTGTAAGAACTAAATAACTTTTAAAAGCAATAAAACAAGTGCTGTCAAATCCATCTCAAACCCAGGAACAACTTGAAAAGATACTTCATGGGAAAAGAAGGTGGGAAGAGATGGAAGGAGAAAAGAGGCAGAGAGAGACAGATACGCACTAGGGGAGGATATTAGGAAAGATTCTTCATTGAAAATGTCAAACACTGGACCAGGCAGTGGTGGAGTCACCACCCCTGTAGGGACTTAGAAAGCATGTAGGTGTGGCACGTGGGGACGTCGTTTAGTGGTAGGTTTGGCAGTGCTGGTTGGACTGGATGATCCTAAAGGTTTTTCACAACCTTAATGATTCTGTGATAAGGAGAGCTGGAAAATGAGATGTTTATTAAGGAGCATTTCTGCATAACTGGTAAGTTACACCAGAAGGAGCCAGGGATGGGAGAATCACCGGAAGCATCAGCGAGAAGAGGGTGTAAGGGCCCACAGCCCCAGGCAAGCCCTGTTCCCCCTAGGAATGCCATGCCCCTGGGAGAGGTGTGGGAGCAGTCTCCGGCTCAGTGCTGAGGGACTCATCTCTGCTCCTCTCTTCATGTCCACTCCCACTTAAGCTGCCGCAGAATAACCTTGTGCTCCCTGCTGTGCCTCTGTGCAAGGGCTGGCAGGGGAAGGGGCTCGGGATAATGAATGAAGCTCTATATTAGCCACAAAAGCACAGGACAGTCAAATGAAAGGGTAAAAGTATGGTCATGAAAGACAAGCAGTCACTCCGTCTGTGTGCTGGAGGTAATTACTGCTATATAAATAAACCAGAGGGAAAAAAAAATCTTTTAAAAATCTAATTACCATTCAGCACTGTGGGTTTCAACCTTGGTCAAGTACAGGCAGACCTGATTTACGCTCCGTCATAAAATCCTAAGCACGAGGCTGGTCTCCCTCTCTTTACAATATGAGTCAGGGAATCAGCATAGGACACTTCTCAGAGAGGAGATGCCTGATAGATAGATGTGCCCATGTCTGGGTGGATCAGCATCTCCAACCAGCCCAGGACTACACAAGTACACCACCTGAATGCCTATTTATCACCGGTTTCCCTTTGCAAGAAGAACATCTCTTTTTTAAACAAAACAAAAACAAAACAAAACCAAAATAAATTCTCTCAGGCCTCTGTTTCACTTGACTTTTAGTATTTCTGATGATTAGTATTTCTCATGATCCTGAGTAAGGATATTTTCCTCTTGTACAGATGTGCCTTCCCTCTTTCAAGAATACCATGAGGCATTTCGATGAAATTCCTAATTGTATAGGAAAGGGAAACTGAGGTAGAGGCTTAATTTATCACTGATACTTTTGTCTCGCACTCTAGCAAGAGTTTTATACACT
>VYZT01000716.1:0-40207 GCA_013400735.1 Pomatostomus ruficeps | reverse complement strand
TTTTTTTTTTTTTTTTTTTTGTGTCAGGGTTACTCAGAGAAAGGAGTCCCCACTACTGATGGTGATATTTACAAATCATTTATTGCTGCTCAACAGACTGGTGAGAAATATCTGCTCTCCCAGGCAGGCTGAATGCACAGTGCTGTTGTATTAGTCTGTATTCTGTTCACACCAGCCCTTATCAGCATTACAGAGCATTTGTGTACACAAAACCCATTCCATCTTCATTTCCAGGCCAGCAGATTGAGGCCACAATGGAAGTTTCAGGTGTGGGTTCATGTTGAAACCAATATAACACCGTAAAAAAGGAAGGGGAGAAGAACATTACAGCGGTGTCACAATGTCACTCTAATCTAAGAGCTGTAAACTTGTCAGGGGAGTGAATGTGATGGAATTCATATCTGCAGCATTGTTCAAGGAAGATAAAGCAACTTAAACATCCTCTGCATCTGTGAGTGTGGGAAAGACTGGAGCTGGCTTCTTCAAACAAACCACTGCACCGAGCAAGGGAGAGAAATCACATTTCTGAGGCTTGCTTGGGAAACAGAAATCCCATTTCATAAAGGTTGGGAAATATTTTTAATTTCACAACTTTAGGAATATGCTGATAGAAAAAACTAAATCTCTTGTTACATCTCAGGGCATAAAGACTTTTGCCAGCCCGTGGGAGAAGGATTTCCACCCTTGCTCTTTTGAGGCTTTCCAACCTTCTCATGTCAAGGAATGCCCAGAGTAACAAGGTTATTCTTGGGTGGGTGAATTGCTCCTTCCTAATTTGCTCCTTTCCTAATTCCATCCTGGGCTGAATATCCTCCCCTGGAATTTCAGTGCAACTCCTCTCTTTCCATGAAATGTCCTGGTGGGAAATAGCTTCATCTTAATTTTTGACCAGTTTAATTTCAGCATCAGCTGGAGTCTCCTCTTTTTAAATACTGACACAAAACTCCTGTGCTACTGACCCCAAAAGGGGTGAGCACAGCTGATCTAAGCATTCAGTCCAGGCTAATGGGGAACAGGCATTGTCAGAGGAAAACCCAGCTCCTGCATCAACACTGAGTCAGAGCTGGTGGGGGCAACCCAGAGAGCTGCTGGGTGGTGCAGGAAGAGCTGCTCCAGGAATCCATCGTCTGTAAGTGGATTTACATTTTCCATGAAATGATGGAAACAGATTCTGTTGTATTTGGGATTTCCCAAAGTAAATGGAAATAAATCAGTGCATTACCAGTGCATTACAGCTGGGAATTGGTGGCCTTTAAGCTCTGCATGGTTTAATGCAGAGGAACTGTGGGGCAGCTTCTGTGCTGTGGCTAAAGGGGGGAGCAGCAATATTGACCTTGTCTCTTTATGGCCCTCACTTTGTGGAACGTTTCTGCAGCAGGGAGAGGCAGAATTATCACCTGAGAAAGTTTTCAGGTTTTGGTTTTTTTCCTTCAGACCAGAGTTTGTGTTCTCCTAGCTGCCATTAAAAAAGAGTAGCTTTTAACTCAAGGTATACAGGCTTATAACCAATCAATACCATTAATCTCTTCCATCCTCACTTTTACGGAGTGATTGTACTGAAAAAGCCAACTGCTTTTTTTTTTTTTTTTAATGTGTATTTATTTAATCCTTGCAGTCATTTCTCAGGAGTTACAGAGGACTGTTATGCAAGTAAACACATATTTTGCCATAATGCTGTCCTTGCGAAAATAAAGAGGAAATGTTGCACTGCTTCTACTGCAATCTTTCTGTAAAGCTACAGTTGTGAGGATGGTTAAATGAGTTTAATGGCACTGGTAATGGCCATGCAATAAGAAGCATTTACAAAGCAGTAAATGCAGCTATGAAGAGAGGTGCTGCCGAGGTAAATCACAGAAGGAGTGCCTCTTTAGGCTGTGATAATGCACTCAGTAGCCCGAGCCCGGGCTGTAATTAATATCAGCATTCAGAATCCTACGGGATCTGCACCCCCTCCAAACGTGGGGGAGTAAATCGGGCATGAGGGGTGTGAGTTTGCTTTCCTTGCGCTGCCTGTGCTGATTTCGCCCGGGTGCATCAGCACCGTGAGGGATTTTATAAACACCAGAGCCAACAGGTGCAATAGGATCTGAAACCCTCCCGTGCCTCGAATTTCAATGGCTTTGCTGAGACAGAGGGGGACAAAAATACATCTTGCTGTCAGCTGGAGCAGACTAAAAGCTTTTCTGTCACTTCCCCGTCCTGGGGAATTTTCACTTCGTTTCAGAGGGAGGCAAGAGGAGTAATTGACTCTCTGGGTCTGTTAAAGGAATAAAGGTCGGGTTCAAAGGGGGCAGCTAATCACACAATGTTTGGGGAGTAGAGAGAGATTCACAGACACTTTCCTCTTCTACCCCTGCCCTCAGAGTAGCATCACAACTCGTATTTTATGGTCCAGTGATGAGCTTTCAGGAAACTCACCTCCTTTTCTTCGGGTTAAATCGAGTGTTTATGTTTTGGGTCATTTCTAAACCCTTACATTAGTGCCCCCAGCAGCTTCTGTCAGCTCGGGCTATTACACAGGAAAAACGTCTGGAAGCTGAGCTTTTAGGTGTGAGGCTTTGAAAATGATCTCTGAGCATCTTTAGTGCAGTGATTGCTCCCTGTTATTAAACAGTGATCCCCCAAGGTGATTATTTGGGAAAGTGAGTTCTCCTGCAAAGCCGTGGCTCTCACTCTCTGTTAAATGAGGGTTTATTTTTCTTCCAGCAGTGCAGGGCACACAGCTGAGCAGTTCAGGGTCTATCCAGAGAAGCTGGAACTGCCTCGTGTGAGTGGGGTCTGAGCCAGGTTTCACCCGACATCAGGCCCTAAAACGAGGTTTAGGGGCTTTGGGCTTTTTTATGGCCAGCAGAAGACTCTGTACTTAGACTGCTCTGGAGGAAGTGTTAAACCTCCAGCTGCAACGAATCCCTGATTAGGACAGATACAGATATCTGCCTGCAAATCTGATATTGAAAAGTTTATACTACAATTAATGTGGTTACTGGTGATTAGGAAATAGAATTTCCTTTGATCGCTGCTTAAGTCAGCGGACACCAAATCAAGTTGGGGGATCCTGGCATTAATACTGTGCATTATTTTCTGTGAATTTGTCTGTGGGAAGGTGTGCTGGCAGGCTTGATAGAGCTCCAAAAACATCATCATGAGCTCTAAATAGCTCTTTATGTGAGATAAACTTGCCTGAAGTCCAAAAGTGGGTCAGTCAAATTGCTCCATTTCAACAAATCTTAGTGGCAATTATTCAAACTGATACTCAAGGTCTGATAGAGGCTTCCACTCTTCCCTGCTACACAGTAAAGGCAGGTGGGGGATGGATCCTCATCTGGGTTGAATGTGGCTTGACTCGCCTCTTATTGCCTGTGAGGGTTATTTTTCCTGATTTTAATTAATTCTTGATGCCGTCCAAAGGACATGAAAGGGCTTGAGGGATGAAAGTAGCTCTCATCTTTCCTTTCACTCGTCTGGCATTCAACTCCAATAGGCAGGAGCTGGTTTTTGGTTTGTTCTTTGTTCAATTATTTGTTTAAATCAGTCAGTGAAAATGCCTTTCTCCTTCATGTGGTGTGTTCTAAGGAAAATATTTGTGTCATGTATTTCACATAATATTTGCATGAAATTCATCAGCTTAGAGAGAATTTATTTGGACTGAGCACAACAGAACCCTTTCCCTACAGGGAAAACCTGGAACAGCTCTGCTGTCGCGCTCCTCCCCACCACAGGTACTACTCGAGTTCTGGGGTTTCCTGCCAGAGCCCTTTTCACAGTCCTGGCTCATGGATAACTCCTCCCACACTAAATACCTGACCACATTTCTAAAGGTTTTACAGTTCTACTCCTTTTTCCCGAAGCTTCAGAATGGAATTTGTTCCTGATGGCATTGACAGCAATTAACTCCCAAAATAATTCACCCACTTTTCAATTTTGTAGCAGTTCTCCAGAATTCAGCTTTGCCTCCAGTATGGGAGATTGTGGTTGAAGTGCCCCTTTCAGATGCCTTTTGGTGCCTCTTTTTTTGGAAGTCAAGCTAGTGCGTGCTGGAACAGGGCAAATGAATGTGAAGGGTGGTAAATTTAAAGATGTTTTAATGCCACCACGACAATTCAAGTTACTCTGCAGCCTTGGAAAGCTGGGAAGCTTCTATGAGCCCTATATTTATATGGTCAGTATGCCTGGAATATGTAAACTCATTAAGTATTAATTCCTAGTTCTAATTAGAAATATTCATCTTTTTATCAAGTGATAGGTACTAAATAAAGTTTTCTTTCAGGTAGTTAAGATCAAGTAGGTCAATTATCGATCATAATTATTCTTCTTTCCTCCTCCTTACATTTTGTGCTAGGTGAAAATCTCAATTAGAATCTGGACAGGAGATAAACACCATTCACCTGACAGGGCACAGGGAATTTATTCTGGATGCAGAATTTAATTTCTATTTGAACCAGGGAAGCCACTGAGTACAGAAAAGATCTAATCCCTGCACTATAAAACTTGAGCCTGGGAGTAGAAAATAGGTGCTCTCTCTTGGGAGCTTGGACTCGAGCAGGAAATAAGCAGGAACATCTCCACAGTGTAGGCAATCACTAATGACCTACTGCATTTCATCTGGTCCAAATTAATGCTGGCTAATTATTCCACAAGGTAGCAAGTGAGAAATTCACTCCCTGGGAATGAAGGAGAATGATCTGTCAGGACATCCCAGTGAACTCCAGAGGTCGCTTGCTTGGCTTTGTCAGTTCCCCAGGCAGGGTTTTAAATGTAAGGTTAAATTCAATTTTTACATTTAGCATTGCAAATTACCTTTTAAATAGCTGGAAATGGGGCTTGGTGTGCGAAGACTAAATACTGTGAGCATTAGTGATCCATGAAAGTGGTTGCCAGGGGCTGGGCTGGGGTGGCATCCCCTGGGTGGGGTTCCATGGAATTCTTGTTCATGGCATAGCTGCGGGACAGCAGGGCCAGTGGGATGGGACAGCAGGGACAGAGGGACAGGACAGCAGGGCCAGGGGACGGGCCAGCAGCTCTCTCAAACCAAGGCCTGCTGTGGCTGGCAGCCTGTGGGACAATGTGCCATCCACGGGGTGTGTGTGGCTGAGAACCAGTGGTGCTCCCTGGGACACTTTCCTGAACGTCCCCACAGTGCCCCCATCCCATGGGACAGCCTCTCTAATTTCCCCTCATGCAGCAGTGGTAGAGACCTACTCTAGATTGATACAAGCAGAAAGGACTGTGCTGACACTTTTCCCTCCCTCTGGCCTCGATCTGAAGTCATTCATTAATTTAAATCACTTCTGGAAGAACACCTTTAATTTTTCCAGCTTCATGCCTCCTAGCAGAAAAGCATCTCCGAACTATTTTATTGATGTATCTGGGATCTCTGTGTATGCTCCAGGACAAGAACATCTGGGAAGCTGCAGACAATGACACTAATAAATTATCCTGCAAACTTTTTCCATCCCTCAGACCATGCAGCCTGAATTTGGGTTGCTCATTTGCAGATGAGTCTGTCTCCCTGTGGCTGGATGGATGCCCTGTGATGATTCCCGGCTCCAGGCTGTTCAGGGTATGGTTAAGCTGGCTGCTTTTTGTCTCTCTAGCTGTTGGCCAAAACTAAAATCTGAGCGATGGGTGAAGTACAGTAGTGTTACACAACGTGAGTGCAGCAAGAGATCAGCCCCTGAACCTGTAAAACACCTGGCAAAGACTGAAATGAAGAAAAAATAAAATACAATACCAGGAACCAAGGCAGTGCAGAATGGAACTACCTGAGTGCCTCTGCACTAGAAAAGAGACCTCTCAAATTTATTTTTCTCTTGTATGTGAGGTTTCACAGAACCAAGCATGTTCCATTTCTCCAGTCAAGCCTTGCAGGTGACATCAGTATTTCACACATGGCCATCAGAACAGTGTTTTAAAGGGAATGTTACTTCATTAAAACAAAATTAACTGCTCAAAGACCGACATTTCCATGGCAGCATGTTTTGTAGCCTGCTTATGTAAGTTCTGCTGTCCAGTGACTGAAAACAGATCATTCCTGTGTCTCTGGAGAAGGAAGGGAAGATCCTGAGGAACACAGAGCTGAGGAGCAGCACTGCCAGGCTCCCCCTGGGCAAGCTGGGCACAGACATCCTGGGTTCAAGAGGATTCTCCTCCTGGCCAGCAAAAGCACCAGGTGGGTTCTGGCAGGAGCTGTAAATTCTGGATTCCTGGTGTTTCTGCACCTCTGGAGTTTTCACCAACACTTCATGTGCAATCAGCTTTTATTTCTGCTGCATTAATTTGTCATGAATTATCCAACACAGATTATTTACTCAAAATCAAGTCCCCAGATAAGTCTGGAAGCACCCAAGGAAGTCTATGCATCAATTACTTGGGAAGTTGGCTAAGCAGCCTCCATTTCTATTTACTGATGAATTTTAATGACCAGTGGCAGAGCAATCACTGTAAGAGGGCAGCTCCTGCATTCCAGAGCAGTTTAAGCTCAGCTCAGTTTTGTGCTGGCAGGAAAATCTTCCCAAAATCTTTCCTGCCAGAGGTAGCACACGTTTGGCACACCTCCACTCGGCACCTCCCTCAGTGCTGGCAGAGAGAGACTTACCTGGACACAGGCTTAAAAAAAAAATATTAAAAATTTTAAAAAGTGTTCAGGGTTAATATTTAACCCCGAATATTTAACCCTTAATATGCAGGACCTGGCTGAAGGTCCAGCAATCTGATATTACACCGAACATGAAACATCTGTAAAGTAAAAATCAAGCTGGGGCCAAGAACTGCTGGTAGAAAGTCTGACCCAAATAACTGCACTGGAAACAAGGTGAAGAAGTCTATTCCTAATATTTTTTTCATTATTAATTATTATTAGTAGTAATAATTATTGTTAATTATTATTAGTAGTAGTAATATCATCACTATTTGAAGACCGTACATCATGTCTCTGTGCCTTTCTAAAATACATGCTCTAATTAAATCTCAGGTTGAAGAGAAATCAGGCTAGAGAGAATTTATCATATTTTTTTGTGTCAAAAATCCCTTAATCTGTATAGGTTCATGATTAAACTTTCGACTTGGAGACAACCTCTGCCTTTAGGATTTGGACACTGGATTTCTCACCCCACAGATATTTTATGGCTGAGAAATGCATGTTTAATTTTCTAGATATCTATTACAAAAGCTGTCAGGAAGAATTTTTATTGTATTTTTTCCTATATATTTTTATCTACTAGGAGATAATGTTTGTTGGGGGGTCTTTTTCACTTTCTGATTCATCAGCATTAAACTGGTCATGCACACAGTCAAGCAGACATATATCTTATGTAGTAATTTAGTCAGAAACAAGAAATTAAGTGGCTTTTGGCTTTGAATTTATGAGTTCCCAAGAGATCTACCAGCAGCACTGAAGAATTAACGTTCCAAGTAACTTTTTTCCATAACATCTGTGAGCCTGTCTCCAAATTGTGGAGCAAAACTGAGCCAAACTACTAAATTTATATTAATTTAGACTTGATGCTAATAAAAATACCGCAGCATTAGGCATCATTAGGGATTAAGCAAACTCTATACATTCTTAAACCCCAAAATTTAGGAATTTGTGCCTTTTTTTGGTGAGGATGTATCCGAGCCCCTGCAGTACTGTTGCTCATGTTCTGTTCTGGCAGCTCATCGGGCTCTGGAGAAGGATGATTCGTGTCCCACAGGGACAGTGCTTATCAGCATTCCCTGATGTGGATGTTTGCGCAGGGTTTTATTTGCCTGTTAGTGGAGCTTTTAATGCACACCCCAGCTGCCTAAAGACCTGCATGTTCTGCCATGTGTTTATATTCCTACTTATACCCATCATATTTGTGCCTGGGGTTGTTGGAGATTTAGGCAAAACCTCCCCATAAATAGAACATGAGGGTTAGCAGTGATGGACAGGGCTGGATTTAGGTTTAGACCTTCAGCCTTACCCAGTAATACCCTGCACAGCATCTCTGTGCTGTTCTCCTTGTGGGAGGATGCTGTTAGGAAGATAACCAGTCTTATCTGGGTAAATAATGAGTAATAATTAAAAGCCAGCTTAAACTCTCCCCGGGGAAACCTGGAGGAAAGCTTGTTTGCAGAGGTGCAGGTCAGCCAGGTTTTATAGGGTAATAAACAGCATTTTCAGTGTGGGATGTGTCCTCATCCCGTCAGCTCTGGCACAGTGAAGACACCCTAAACTTTTTGGAGTCCCTTAAGCTGATTAGCAGTCACTCATCAGATGCAGTGTGCTTGTTGTGACTGATCCCTCCAGGACGTGTCACCATCCCTCACCCGGCTCAGGGCTCCCTCCTTTCAGGGCTGCAGTCCACTTTATCTTCTTCTTCAGGCACAATGCATCCCCAGCCTTCTGAAACCCCCACATTCATGGGGTACAGAACCCTGGTGCCTGCAGATCCTGGCTGATATCATTTGTTTGACTGCTCTCTCAGCAGCACTGCAGGCAGCAGGTAAACTCCCTTGGCTTTGGCTCTGACGCTGGCACTGTAGCTGTCCCTGCTTCCTCCAGTTTGTGTCTCTCAGACCTGGCTGAAAAACCCAATTTAGCATCTTCTGTGGCCACCTTGGGGACTGCAGGTAACCTCACCTCATACCCTTTGTCAGGAGGAGGAGTAACTTCCTGTAGCCATCAGGCAAGTCTGGATAAGTTTTCCTACAGCTACTTAGGAGCAGAGCTGCCTATTTTTGAAGTGTCCTGTGCTGAGTAGGTTTGGACTGGATATCAGGAAGGAATTCTTCGCTGTGAGGATGGGGAGGCCCTGACACAGGGTGCCCAGAGAAGCTGTGGCTGCCCCTGGATCCCTGGCAGTGCCCAAGGCCAGGCTGGACGGGGCTTCAGCAGCCTGGGACAGTGGGAGGTGTCCCTGCCATGGCAGGGGGGGCACTGGATGGGGTTGAAGGTCCTTTCCACGCCAAACCATCCTGTGCTGCCCCTGTCAGCTCTCAGTGCAGCCAGAGCAGCCCTGCAGGAGCTCTCCCTCCCAGGCAGTGCCTGGAGGTCGGTGCTGCAGCCTCAGCCCATGGCTCCTCAGGGCTCTGCTGCCCGGAGACCTCCCTGACAGGTGCCAGGATGGGAGGTGGCAGTGCCATATGCTGCTGCTGTGCATGTGGGTCAGCCAGAGCAGGCTCCTCACACACACCCAGCTCATCACTGGGGCGCTGGCATCGGTGTCAGCTCTGATGGGAGCCTGCAGTGCTGCCTTGAGAGCGTTTTGATTACTGTCAAGACAATTTCCCCTCGTTGCTGAAGCTTTAACAGCTCAGGCATTTCCCAAAGCTGCTCTTTCCCAGCTTTACATTATCGGAGTACTTGTGTCCTGCCTGTTCTTACACCACTGGCCACGTTGGGGTGTCTGGTGCGCAAAGCACAGCTCAAAATAGTTACTATGAATTTGATATTTTTCAAAAATTATTTTTAGGGATACCATCCCTAACCTCAGTGGCGTGCAGCTTTTAGATATTTTCATTCTCAGAATTTTTACCATTTTAGGCAGCAGAATGTGTTCTTCTGTTCATGACAAACAGCTCTAGCTGGGTGTGGAAGTGAAGGATTGGGATCTTTTTCCTTCGGAGCAGGTAACCCACCCTAGCAGGGGGTTAAGGGACCACAGAGCTCCCTTCAGCTCTGATCTCTGCCTGCTCTCAGGATCCACCCTTAGTCTCTGCACGGGAAGTTTTATTGCCCTGCTTTTCTAATGACCTCTAAGGGTTCTAATGAACCCTTTTCTTTTCTGTGGCAGCCACCATATTTTCCATAACCTCAATGAGGGTTTCTTTCCCGACTTTCAGTGAGAGCTGCTCCAGCTGTTTGCTTTGTATTGCCTGAGGCATCTCTACCACCCTGGTCCCTTCCCCAGCACCCAAAGCACCACACAGACAGGGCACTGCTCTTGATCTGATCATCACTTGTAGGGGCAGTTTGCTGTTTTTCATCAAATATTTCACCTTCATTGCAGAGCAGTCTTTCTGTTTTGTTGGTTTCCTCAGGAATAAGTGCTCCCAGCCCCAGTCTTGCTCCCTACAACGCAGCTCTCTGCTGTTTCACAGCACCCTAGAGCAGATGCTTTTTGCCTTGCAGCTTTGCAAAAGCTGGTGGAGGAAATCAGTGTTGTCATTAACCCCTTTGGCAGCCAACTGTGCTGCAGTTTTTCTGGTTTGGAGCTTTGTGCTTTGCCTGAATTTCTTGTCAAATTTTTGGATTT
This sequence comes from Pomatostomus ruficeps, assembly GCA_013400735.1. Lineage (NCBI taxonomy): Eukaryota > Metazoa > Chordata > Aves > Passeriformes > Timaliidae > Pomatostomus > Pomatostomus ruficeps. The sequence goes on along the minus strand of VYZT01000716.1, from coordinate 29,990 downwards.
CTGCACTGAGAGTGCTGTCAATTGCGGCCTCTGTTTGTTTGTTCATTTTTCCTTCTGCTGTATTAATGCTGTTTCCCTCATGTGTTCAGCTTAGACCTCCTCACTGAGTAATTTTTCATTTTCCTGTTGCAGTTATAATTCTTAGTCTGTGTAGTCTGTGTCCCCTCGCCTTGCAGGTGCTGATTGCCCTGTTAGGAGCTCATTCTGGACCAGGTGCGTTTCTGTGTGGCTTTTTCCATTTCTCACCCCAGCAAGGTCCCAGAAAGGACTTGCTCGGCCAATGTTGTATGATTTTCCCCATTCACTTTGGTGAAGCTGAAGAAAGTATCAGTGCTTCTTTGGCTCCATTTAGAGGGAGCTGTTTGCATCCTCTTTTCTCCCATTCTTCCAAGGCTTTAACTTCCATCCTGCTACTTCTACAACCTTCTACTCACAGAGTTTTTGTTTATGAGATTTGCTTCTGCTTCTGGCTGTTAACTGGGAGTCACCACAGGACACTGACAGAGGTTTCCATGCTGAAATCCTGAATTCCAGCTGCCAGGCTGGGGTGAGGTGAACAAGATGCTTTGAACAAGGCACTTGCCATTTCTAATTCTCTTGCTTGTCTGGCTCTTCAGAGGGACCAGGATTTTCACCCTGAGGATTGACTGAGCTCTCATTACAATAGAAAGACAAAGGGTTAGATGAATCCATACAAAACAATTCTAACCTGGTCTTCTCACCTCTGGGAACTCTATTGTAGCCACAGATAATTTAATACTTAGTTAGCCCCTATTTTCTCCTGATTAACACCACCTTGAGGTTGCTAATTGTCTCAGAAAATATATGTACTGCAGTGAGAGTGTGCCTGGCATTTCTGACTGCCTCCAAGGGCAAAAATATGTTTGCATTACCTGATGGCTGAGTGAAGCTCAATAGATATTATTACTGTGCCAGTCAATAAAGAGACGAGCAGCAAGGCTGACTGCAAATCGTGTGTTTGAGGAGAGCCAGCTCATTAATCTAATTATCTACAAGCCCTCTAAAAATGTGGTATTGACTGTGCTTGCTGAAGCATCAACTCAAATATTGAGCTGACAGCCCCTCTCCATTCTGGCAGGGCAGCTCTGTAACAGATTCCCATTCCCCTGCAAAGCAAAGGGAATGTGATCCCTGTGTGGACACCACAGCCCTTCACAGCCAAGGGCTTCTGAGGGTGGATAAGTGAATAAAGATGGCATTTACCCCACAGAAAAGTTATTTTGAGTTATCAGTCTGAATGCAAATCATTTGCTGATTCTTGCCCACCTGACAGAGCTGGTTGTGGGTCCCACTCTGCATGTGTGGCTTTAGCTCACTGAAATATGAAATGCTGGCTGAGAAAGCAAAGGCCTGGGCTTTGTTCTGCTTCATAATTATGAAACTTGGGTGGGGTGATCTCAAGGCCTGTGAGCACAGCCCAAAGGTTTTCAAACTTTTTTCCTTTGCCAAACTCCCTCCACAAGTTTGTGTTGTCTTTTCTAAAGGAATAACAGCCTCTCTCGGGGCAGAGAAGTGACCTGGACTCTAAGTGAGGCCTGGAGAAGCTCCTTGAGACAAACAGACAGCAGCCAACACTTGAGATCAATCTCCTTAAGCCCTGAGGCTGTTTTGAGCTTGAATAAAATGCGCAATTGTGCATAAAATGCACAGTTTTGGCTCTAGGCCCTGGCACAGCTGAAGAAGGGAGAGACCAAACCTCCCTGGGAAGCGCGCTGGGTTCAGGGGCAGAAGGTCTGATCCTTCAGAACTCAACAGGCTCCTTTAAAGCAAGTTCTGCTGATGTTTTCAGAGCCAGGAGGGTTCAATAAAGAGTTGCCAGCGAACAGCCCAATAAAGCAATAGCCCATGTGAAAATATGGCTTTTCAGGGTGAGGATTTAAAGGTAACCCCAAAAAGGATGGATGTTCCTTTCTTCTGTAGAAGAAAGAGCACACAAAAAGTTATCAGCTCACTGGGGACTTTGTAGAGGAACTAAACACTGATGAACATGAAATTAAAATTTTACATAAGTGCCCAGGATGATTAGTTTTATTAGCTTGGCTTTATGGCTTAATTAGAATAAATCCTTTCCCCTTGCCAATAATGCTAATTATAAAGATCTTGATACTTCAATAAATACACTCGATGAGGAGATGTTATTCTTAAGGAATATTATCATAAAATCAGGAAAGGGTTGAATGGAGAAATTGGTTTTAGGGAGAGCCCTAAACCCTTGTAACATGGGCCATAGAAGTGGTGTCAAGTGATCTGTGACGATTTGCTCAGCAAGTCAAACAATATCTCAAAGCTTAGCCCAAAATAAACACAGACATATTTAATAATCTGCAGGAACGTATTTAAAATCAAGAAAGGGAACTGACAAAGTGCTGAAAGCCAGTTTCACAAGGGAGCTTTAGAAATGCACCTGGAGCTCTGGCGAGTGCACGATTGAGGCCCCTGGAACCCTCTGCCTACAGGTTTTGAATGGATAATTTTGCTTCTAATGACACTTTTAGATTCAAAGCGAGACTTAAATCCTCCTCAGCTCTTTTGGGCTTGCAGATAGGGTTTGTACAAAACAAACAGATGAACCTTCAATTTTCACGCCATTGCAAATTTGAACTTAATTAATAGTCTTTCATCTCTAATGTCTTACATTTTGTAAAAGGCCTGCATTGCATATTTAACTTTGTCCATCATGCTAACAGAACAAAGTCTGTATTTTTTCCTCTGTAAAGTTCTAAAGTTTTCCAGTCTGAGAGATATGTGAATTAGATATTTTATCCAAAATTTGTTATTTTTTTAAAAAAAAGCTTCACCAGGTTTTAGTCTCATGTAGTAACTTGTTTATTTGAGATCTTGATTTTCATTTCTGTAGATGCAGAAATTTGAAACTCTTCTGTTCTCTCACGGTTATCTAAAAAAGGTGTAGTTCTTGTAATTTTTTTTAAAAAATCCATTACCTAGGAATTATTTGCGTCAATCATGTCATCAGCTGTGTGATGTGAATTGGTGTAATTGGATGTTTTAAACAGCCTCTAGAGTTTGTCTCTCATGGTTTTATCCTGATCACCCGTGTCATACACGGCTTTCAAACTTTTAACCACTTTTAAAGAAGGAACTAAGGTAGCTCAAAGCCTTGCACCCACATGTTTTATTTTGAAGGAAGTGATGCTGAACAGCCAAATCCTGAAACTCCTGAAGGTGACAGGAAATTTGAGCTGGCTAGGAATATCTGGGCGGGTTTGGGCTTTGTGTTGCAAATCAGATTTGATCTTCATTTGTATTGAGGGACTGAATCAACCTTTCCCCCTGTCAGACAGAATAAGCCATAGCTTTGTATCAGGTAATTTGATTAAAAACTGAAAATCCGCGAGAGGGACAGAAGCTTACAAAGCTAAGCTTGGTGGCATAAATGGTACATTCACCAGCAATTTTGGCACGAGATCTTATGAATTTATTTAAATACTTCAGTATGTTCAGAAATGGGAGAAATCCCCCTGATTTCTCCAACCTGCAGGGGCTGTGCTGCTTCTGGGGGAGAAGGGTCCTTCCACCAGGGCTAAATTCCTGCAGCAAACAATTCCCAACACTGAGAGACACTCAGGCAGTGCCTGTCTGTATGCTCCTCCTGGCAGCATGGATGTAATCTCTTCGGGAAAGCTCTTTGTCCCACCAGTCAATCCCACCAAGGGGCTCAGCAGCAGTTTTGTATCACAGGGGGTAAAAGAAAGGGAAAATGGAAAGCATTCAGATTTTGATTTAAAAGTGCTTCTGTTTATACTGTCATTTTCTTGGTCTTTAAGCAGACTAAGAAAAAAGCCCCCAATATTAAACAAGTTAAATAAATTAATTAAAAAAGAAATACTAAATAAGTTAATATTAAAACAAGCGTATGGAGTACAATGCTAAACAGGGAATGGGAAACAGTTCTTTAAAATGTTTATGAAAATAAAAGAAAACCTCTCATTGATTTGGACTGGGGAGGGGCCTTTTGTTAATAATTTACTAATTTGACCAGATGAACAGTGAACTTTAGGTTCAGGAGAGTGAGCAGACTCACCTGAGGCCATGCCAGGAGTGTGGCTGCAGCCCCGAGCTCCTCAGGCTGCAGCTGCCCTGGGCTCTGGAAAGGCTCTCCCCAGGCAGGAACACTCAGCAAATTCACGGGCAATTACTCCCGGCTGGGATTCCTCGCATCATTTACATCCCTCACTTGACATTTGTTGCATTAATTCCACCAGCTCAGCACAAAAGCTGGGGATTTATCACAGGACCAACACCATTGCTCAGCTCATGATCCCTGCAGTCAGAGCTGCCACCAACTCCATGGCACCGTGAGGAGCTGGCGGTGAAAAATTGTCATCTGCAGAGGAGGGACAAATTAATGCTGGAACTCTGAATAATTCCACTGTGCACAAATATCAAAATGGTTTACAGGGAGCTGTAAAGCCTGAACAGCAGTGAGACAGCAAACAGGAGCAAATGTACTTCACTTTCTGTGGGGTTTTGGTACAAACCTTTAGATGCCCAAGCATGAAGAGGAGGAACCAAGGGATGCAGATCCCCACCTCACCCTGTACACAGCTCCATTGGCTTCCTCAGTCTGATGGGGTCACCAGCCCCTCAGGAGCCCAGTTCTGACTCTTTTCATCATTTCTGGAATTTAGCCAGGACCAAAACCCTCTCAAATCAGCTTCCAATGATTTTTTCATTTTTTCATAGTTTAGGGCTGCATCTTCTGTGTGTATGAAAAATGTATCACTCTATCCCGAAAATCTCTGCGTCTCTGATTTTCAGGCATTATTTAAACACACTGCTAGCAGCAGCTTTTTAATTGCAAAGGTTTCTAGAGAAAAACTATAAAGCAAAAGAAATGAATGCGTTTTGATTTGAGGTTGTTCTGTGCTCTCGTTGCTAAATGCTGCATGCATTAGGAAAAAGTTTCTTGGCGTATTCTGTCCTCAAATGGGGGGCATTCCTGAGCTTCTGTTAAATGTAGGTGGTAGTTCTGATAAGCACAGGTAACTGCTGGAAGGGAAGGCTTGCGTGAGCTGATGAGAGAGGGAATTGCTCCTGTGATTTAACAGATCCTGATTAGCCTAAAAATATTCACTTAGGAGAAAACGAAAAGTAAACGGGAGGAAAATTGGGTAATCACGATCTTGTAATACTTCAGGATGTGCACAGACTCGATAATAAGTTTGGTAGTTTCTGCAACTACACAGAAAAAATTGACAGTGAGGCTACTCAGTGAGCAGTTATTAATTAATAATTAAGTATGTTTAGCCTTTACAGTACAGAAAAAGGAGACACAATCTGTTTCCAGAGGTTACTGCCAAAATACATATTTTTTTATTAAAACACTATTGTGAAGGGTCTGGTTTCCCTTCTGTGTTTCTGTGCTTTTCAAAAAGAGATTTTCTTTAGCTTTTTCACATCTCAGCTGTAAGTCCCAGAACAAGTGGACACCAACACCTCAAATATGCTACTTGAAAAGGCAAAAAGTCTTTTACAAGTGGAAGGAGGGATGTAAATGAATGAGAGGGTAAAAGGAATTTTACAATCAAATAATTTAACCATGATACCAAAGACACGTAGCTCAGAGAGAAGCTTCAAAAGGAGGAGTATTTCTATAGGTACCTGTGCTCTTACATTTTTCATATTTTGCTAATGTTTAATGTCTTTTGACTGTGAAAAATCCCTGCAATGAATGACCACAGAAATATAGAATGAGCTGACTTTGGTGTCTAAACACTGATTTGTCCTTTGCAATTCTGAGTTAGGTCACACCCAGAACACACGAAGGAAGGCTGGAAACCTGCCAGTGACAGTGGGATCCCAAAATAGAGCAGAAAATACCCTAAAGCAGTGCCATGAATTCAGATCTCTGTAAGAGCCTACCTGAACATCCTAAATTACCCTCACAGCTGTCCCTGTCTCTTCACCTGCGGGTTAAAAGAGAAAAAGAAAGGGAAAAGAAGTAAGTAGGGAAAAGGAGTGAGGTGTAGAGATTCTAGTGGGATTCTTGGGGAATCCAACCTCCCTGATGTGAGAGAATTCCCCTTCCCGTGGCAGAGGCTGCTGGCTCTGGAGGAGCAGAGGGTAATTGGGGTAAATGAGCAGAGAGTAAATGGTGTAAAGGAGCAGAGAGTAAATGGGGTAAATGAGCAGAGAGTAAATGGTGTAAAGGAGCAGAGAGTAATTGGGGTAAATGAGCAGAGGGTAAATGGGGTAAATGAGCTGGCTGGGTGCTGCCCCTGGGATGGAGGGAGAAGAAATTTCAGGGCTGGAGGGACAAATTCCCAGGATTGTTTGTAAGAAGTGCACTGGTTTCCTCTGCTAGCAGTGCCCCTTCTAGCCACAGGAAGTTGTTTTCTGGAGCTTTCATCAAATCCTGGTCACACTGATAAACTTCTGGGAGCCTGGAAAAGTGTGGAAATTCAGTGGAGTAGTTCCAATTTCCATCTTACTGCCACATTTTAAGGTAAACTTCTCTCCTTTGAGCAAACCAACCAAGTTAGCCTCAGTTGTTATTTGCTTTTTCAAACATCACTTTGAACTCTGCTGGTGGAAAACACTGCGTAAGAGCTGGGTGTTATGGTTATAGATGAAGGAAAAATCCTGTTTTCAGGACTCGGGCACAATATTTCACACTGTGGTGCTGTGGGTTAGCGTCAACCTTCTTAGTTTATTTTTGAACCCTGAGTTGTTGCCCTTCCTGCACCCTGCTTGGAGAAAAGGAGGCATTGAAGGATTAAAGCCAAACGAGCTGTTAGTGGCAGGCCCGTTTATAGCAGCAATAACAGAACATTCACTTCCCTACGAGTTATCCTTTCCATACAGCTGCATTTCTGAAGGATGGTGCTGAAACCTCGGGATGGGGATGCAGAGTTGGAGGCAGGGGCAACGCTTCAGAGAAAATGAGACCCAGAGGATGGAGGGAATGCAGAGAAACCCCTGAAATCAGGCACTTCCTCACTCTGAGACAGGCAGAAAACTCATTCTGTAGGAGTGGATGCAGAGTATTACACTGAGCTGGCAGGGAAAACCATGAAAAACACAGTTAAAATGATCCATGACAACAAAATGCTAAAGATCTGGATAGATCCTGGAGGGACGTGGGGCACGAAGGGGTAAAAGTTGCAAAATATTCAGCTGATCATTAGAGGTCTTAAGGAAGACAAGTAAAGGCAGGCTGGGGGAATTTTGCTCAATGCCCAGTTCATTCATGTAGCTGATAAGCTGCTCAGAGAACTTCTAGAAGGTTGTTTTTTAGTTTTGGTGGATTTTTGTTGTTTTGTTTTGGGGTTTTTTTCTGTGATTTTTTTTTTTTTACTGCAGTGGTGTTTGGATTAATAACTTTGGAGGAGCAAAAAATGTTGCTCTTCATGGAAACCTGGGCTTTTCTTTCCATAAATAGAAAAATCCTCTCCACAACTGCAGAAACTGGTGCTCTCAGTGGTTTCCCAGTGTCTGTCAGAAGGGTTTGGTTGATTTATGGCTCCCTTTATTTAGTTCTGTGCTATACAATGGGTATATTCCCCTCCTCTTCCTGTGAAGGGGTTCAGCCATTCCTCTCTGGATTTTAAGAGCTTCAAAGTGTTTCTTGTTTTTACATAAGGCAACTCAGATGAACTTTCCTGTGATTTAATCCAATAATAAATAATCCTTCATGGGCTGCCCTTCAGTGACACAATTTTCAGTCTTCACTGATTTGGAAGAAGAAAGGATACGTGGAACCTTGCTGGGTTTAGAGAGGACACTGTTATTTTTATTTATTATCTTAACATCTGAGGAATGGAAGTGGAAAAAAAATAAGATTATGCAAATTAAGTAAAAAAATATGTGAAAATAATCTCAACAAATTTGATTTGTTCTTCCATTGCATTCTCTCTAGGTAACAAACTTGAGATTTTTTACAGTTCCTCTCCCCACTACTGACTAATAAAGTAGCTAATAATCTGCTATGTCTAAACAAAGTACAAATATTTCCAAAGGTCTTGATATTTCTTGGTAAATATTGCATGAAAGGGGATTAATCTGAGCATAAGTATTTTTTGATACAGAATTAATTTGCTGTTTCATACTGTGACCCCATATATCAATGAATGATGCATTAATATCTCCTTTAAACACCTTCAGAAGCGGGAAATTGAGATTATTGTCCCTATTCCTCTGGAAGCATCTGCAATCTTCTATTCTATGCAAGCATAACATGGTTTTAATGTCTGGATGCTTCAACTCCTGGAGGAAAACGATGGAGTTGGAATAAACTATGGAAGAGAGGAGATTGTTAGGACTAAACTCTTTGCTGGTGCTCATCTGGGACAAAGGATCTCAATTTCCAGGCTGTAGCAAGTGTAGGGAATGCAGGGGACAGTTTCTTCCTGCTTGCCCTGCCACCTGCGGCGAGATGAAATTTGCTGCTCCTCTGTCCCGTGTTTGGCCAAGCAATCCCCAGCTCCCTGAGGGGAGCGTGCAGCCAGGTGGGGAACTCTCATTTCCTCTGTGGGGCTCAGAAGCGCTGATAATCCATCAGTGAGGCCCCGTGTGTCTGTCTGGGAAATAACCAGCACTGAAGAGCTTTTCAGAGCCATGACAGACCCTCCCTGGGCTCAGCACGGGGCTCAGCCAGGGACAAGGGCCAGGGACTCGGAGAGTTTGGGATCACAGCTGCCACCACCCCTGGCACTGCTGGCCCTGCCCAGCGCCTCTGGGGTGACTCTCGGGACAGCCCTTCCTGCAGAACCCCCACTCAGACAGAGCCAAGTGACTGAAGTTCAAAGCCCATCATTTGAGACTCATTAAGGGTGTGGGTGTATTTTTGCAGCCTGTGATGGGTGCCTCAGCCTTCAGCTGCTCCTGGACACCCGTCACAGCCCCCTTGGGGTTTTTTTCTGTTAAACCTCAGCTCCCTGCTCGTGACCACCACCTCCAAACGAAGCTGCTGTGAGGTGAATTAAATTCCCCGATGGGTGTCTGTGTGTGGGGAATATAAAAACCCATATATCTCACACGATAACACGCCTAGCTTGGAATTATCATAAAAACTTTCTGACTTTGCTGATAGCACTGCAGATATTTTACTACACAGACACTTCTGAGCCAGTTTCTTTTTACAGTCCCTTGGAAAGGATGGATTCTGCTTCGTTTTACACACAGCCATGAGCGATTACAAGATGGGGACACTGCTTTATGAGCACTTTCCAAACCATTAAAAATACATATATCGAGCTACCCAGCGCTGTAAAGCATGAGTCACTGTGCAGCTCAGGAAAATGCTTCTGAAGGGTAGAAAAAGTGCCACTCTTGCCATTTTTAATTGGTTCCTTTTGTGCTTAAGTGCCTTTAACAATGCGAAGGGGGCAAGTTCCTTTTTTTTGCACGGAGGCAAAATGTACCAATGGAGCATTAATAATTCCTTTCCCTAATCCAGGAATCTTTTACTCTGCCTTACAGAAGTTTCTCTAAGACACCTGCTTATGTGAAACAAACTCACTTGTAGGCCTCCATCCCTGAAAGTGAAATGTAAATTGGAACGGAAAAGAAAATGTGAACTGATTGTCGGAGGCCCAGTTTCTGATTAAAAATTGTAGCACTCCTTTGTTTTCCTGATCGTGTCACAGAAGGAAAGATAAATCACCACAATATCTGAGCGGCAGATCCACAAACCCAGTTATAAACATGAGAAGAATACAGAATTAGCATCCAATTTATCAGAAACGAATAGAGATAGTGATGGCAAAAAGCTGTTGTGCATCACCCCGTTCTGATATATTTGAGTACAAGTTCAGATGGATATTACATTCATCCCTGCATTTAAGTTTTATTGAAATAGTATTTCTAAGACAAATATAGTGAGAAGCTGCTTCAAAGTTTAATGGATCTTTAGTTACAAATGGGCTGGCTATATCTGGCCAACCAGATTATCTGGGGTGCAACTGAGAAACGTTCTTTCTGAAGAAAAGCAATATAAATAGAAATAAAACCAGTCCACTTACAGTATTTCTTGAATGACAGTGTTTCTCGGGGATATAAGAGGACTTTGGGACTGAGGGCAGCAGTTTTGGTTGACTTGAGCATGCAGTATTAGAGGGAAATAAAAACTTGTCCCAGAATCCTGGGGCCAGGGCTGGTCACAGGCAGTGAGGGTGAGATGTCGCAGGGCATGGAAACACGCCTGTGCCTGCTGCCTCTACCTCAGCACCCAACTCTGGAGCAGAGAAAGGAACTGGGGCTGTATCAGCTGTTAGAGCCCTGGGATGCTGGGATTTAGAGGTGTCCTGGTCAGGAATATTTCATTTCTCTGTGGTAGCCCCAGATGAGGCAGTCCAGACTGTGAAGAGAATTGCCTGCAGCCCTTAGAGCCATGGGATCCCGGGATTTAGAGGTGTCCTGGTCAGGAACATTTCATTTCTCTGTGGTTATCCCAGATGAGAGGGCCCAGACTGTGAGGAGAATTGGCTGCTGTGTCTGTACCCAGTGACAGCAGAGCAGCTCCTCTCCCAGCTGGGCTCTGGGCTCCGGGCTCCAGCAGGAGCCACAGCTGAGTTCAGCCTTGGCCCTGGGCACCCCCTGCAGCTCCTGCCCAGCAGATGCTCTGTGTCGGTGCCTGTCCTGAGCAGTTCACAAAAAGCACCAGAAAATGGACACCAGACAGAGCAGCTGGCAGGGAACCCGGTCAGAGGGTGGCTGACCAGGCTCCAGGTACTCCTGCACAGCACAGGGGAAGGCAAAGTGCAGCTGGAAAATTGTCCATGTGGGGATAGCACCTATGAACATTCCTAAAGGATTCTTCCCAAAATTGCACACCTGGTCATTCTGCTCCTGAGAGGAAAAGAACGGGACTGTGGGATGCTTGATCCCATTTTAGTATATTTAAGTGAATTTTCTCATGTAATTGCTTTTGCAATCTTTCCAACACTTGGTGAGAAGCAAAAAGTTTTGAATGGGAGTGGAGTGAAATGCAGCTCCCTGTGTGGCCCAGCACAGCCACAAAGGGGCTGGAGACCCCACACCTCAGGCTTTGATCACTGTGTGGGGTCCCGTGCCTTTCTAACAGCCCTGCATCCAATGCCCACCCTGAAATGCTGTGGCTGGTGCGCTGCAGGAGCCATGCAGAGCAGTCACAAAACCCCGTTTATGTCATGTTATCAGCTCCTGATGAATGAATTTCAGTTCACCTGGCCTGGGAGCCCTGTGTGAGCAGCTGTGGTGCTCTGCTCTCTTCCACTGCTTTTCAAACCCTCACATCTCTGCACTGTGGCTCTGCTCCTCAACACACAGCCAGCTTTTACTCACCTGCACAACATGAACACTAAAACGAGCTGACACACTCATTCCATCTGTTAGCTCCTCATTCACTGAGAGCTGGAAAACGCTGCAGGAGCCAGTATTCTCCCTTGAGAGGAGACCACTAGCAGGTGACAATTTGCTTCCGGATTGTGGTGAGGTCCCTGCCTTGGTAAAAAGCCAGAGAAGCTGTTGGCCCCATCTCCAGCCTCAGCTGGAACAGCAGCAGAGGCAAATCTGAAGAGCAATCACACGAGGAGACCCTGGGAGACAGAAAAGTTTCATGCCTGGTGAGGATATTAGAATATCAGTCCAGTGGAAATTCCACAGGGTTGGTTTGCTTTCCTAAAGTTTTTTATAGAAATATGGCTAATGTGGATGTCTTTAAGAAGGGAAAATACTTGCACAAATGTATTTGGGGGAAAAGAATTTAAAAATTGTAGGATTGTTTTCCTGAAAACTGAAAAAAACCCCAGACTGAGATGCTTACTCATCCCAATGCAAACTTCATTTAAATTAATATTGACAGAGACAAATGGCGCTGAAGTGTTAAAGATCAGAAAAATAAATTCATTTGGGCATAAATCCCTTCAGTTTTTCTGTTTTATTCCTAATGATGGCAGTGAGAAGATCTGGGCAAGATACTGGTATTGGGAAGATGTTCTTTGTTTGGCTTTTTACAGAGAGCTGTTTTCATGCAGTGGTGAGGGAGGATGTACCAGTAAATCAAACCTGGGCTGGAAATCAGTGCCTAAGGTAGGTGTACACTCCTACACCCCTTCCTAACTTTTTTTTTTTAAGTTTTACCTGGTCATTTACTTTCACTATGGACATTTTATTCAGCTTCAGTTTTAACTTTCCTTTTTAATGCTTCTGAGAGAAACTCTTTAAAACACATCTCTGGAGGTTCTTTCTCTTGTGGCATGACTCTATTTTGGTTTTCACAGATATCAGGTTATAAGCCTTCCTAAATAGATTTTGGTAACATTTTTCTTTTCTTTTTTTTTTTTTTTCTTTTAATGAATATAAAATTTTGAAAGGTTAGACTTTTACTAAAAACCTATTTATAGGAACAGTCCCTCTGAAGCCTTATACAATTTAATCACTCAGTTCATTATCTTTCTGGCCTCATTCTCCTCCTCTTCTCCTCCTCCCCATGGTTGTCAATCCACCTGGGGACCATAAGAAAACGTGAAAATTTTCTGCACATTCCACTACTTAAATCAACAAAAAACCCCTCAGAATTCTAAGAATGTTAGGAATATTTTCTTGACTTTTTTTTTTTTTTTTTAATTCTTGAGCATTTTAGAAAGCTATGCATAGAAAATGTAGGTCTAATTTGCAAGTGTCTCATCTGGTGGGGATGAGCTTCAACTAAAGAGTCCAGACCATAACTCAGGTCCAAATTATGAGTGCATTGCCTGCACCTCTACTCTGTTTTTCCCACAGCTGTCCTTCCTTCTCAGCTCCTTCTGATAATTCTTGGACAGAACAGGTATTTCTGTCACAGAAATTATTTTGATAAAAGTTTTTTCTTAAAATAACTTGTGACCTTAAGGCGAATAACAGGCAAATTTAGACACATGCAACATGATTCATTTTAATACAAATGGCACTTGATTTTCTTTCAGGAGTGCTGGTGTGGATGTTCATGAGGAATTTATTCCACTGTTCTGATTATCTCCATTGTGAAACACTGTGTGAGGTTTCTCCTCAATGAAACCAGTTGGGTTTCAGGGATCTGAATGCAGCACATCTGGTGTTTGATTGAGTTCACCACTGAAAAGTTGTCGTGTTCTGGGCAATAATTTATCCCAGCCTGGCTTGGAGCTGGTCCCCTCCTCTTCAGCTTTCATCTCTGTGTGGTTCGGGCAGGACTGGCTTTGTTCTTGGGCAGCCAGAGCAGTTCTTTGTACTCAGCCAAAGCATGGAGACAAATCCCCAGTGCCAGAGCAGCCCTCTCAGATCTGTGCCACAGAACCACAGGGAAATTGAGGCTGGAATGGACATCGTGAGGACATCTGCTCCTGTCCCCCAGCCCAGGACAGGCCAGCTTTGAAGTCAGATCCATTTTGGAGCTCAATCCAGCAGCTCAGTGGCTGCTCCAGCCGAGCTCCCAGCAGTTCAAAGGCTGGAGATCCCACAGGCTCCCTGGGCTCCATTCCACATCGAACCACAGGCTCTGGGAAGAATTCTATGCCGGTCTCTGAGCAGTTTTACCTCCTTTAAGAGGTGCCTGTCACCTCCAGCCATCGTTCTGCCACCTCTGAGGACACTCTGTCTCTGTTCCCCCACACTCATCTCCTCTTGGCCCTCACTGCTCCCTTTCTTTCCAGGTTTTTATCTCCATCCCCCCAGGCCTCAGCCAAGGCTCCTCGTTCCCTCAGCAGCCACGCTGGCAGGGACGGCCCTGCCCCACTTTGTCAGAGCCCTTCTCTGCCTGGTTATTCACCCTCAAACAGACCTTGATGATACCCTTCTCTTCCTAGGAAACACCTGAACATTTCTGATTTTACTTCCATTAAGGAGGAGAGGAACAGGCCAGTCCCCCACTTTATACTTCAGTAGGGTCTGTATGAGGATAAAATTCTCTTTGTCCACGGTGCTGCTGAAAGCTGGGACAAGGCCTCAAAAATTTCTCAGTCCATGAGGATGACTCCTCTTTCCCCATCCTGCCCCTTGTGCCTAAAATCCCCTGCACAGATCACTCCAGGCCCCTCATTGTGCAGAGTTTGTACAGGGAGAAATCAGCGTTCAGAAGTAGCAGATTTTTTTTTCTAGAGCACCGTTTTTCTTCGTGGATTAGCGCACTGTCCTTGTCAACAAAATATTTCTTATTAAAGTTCAGAGACACTGCACATCTCTTTTAGTTGGTTGCTTTTCCCTCGTGTCTCCTCCTGTGTTTTAATAATCTGTGCTATTTTTATTTATCGTGAGCAAATAGTCTCAGACTAAATTAAACAAACCACTAGGACCTTAATTTGCCAAGCATTACCAAGGGTTTTTTTGTTTAATTAAAAATACTTGAAAGATTCCAACTAAAAAGGCCAGGGAATAGTAGTCAAAGGAAATGCTATCTAAAAAAAGTAATTGCTCATTTCATGTGGGCAGCTCAGGTTAAATATCTCAGAGGAACAGCCACATTTTGAAATTCTGAAACAGCTAAACTGCTGTTTCTGAAAGGAAGAAGGATTTTTCTGTAATTTGATTCATTAAGATCTAAATATAGAGTGCTCATTGCTTTACCTGAGGTGCAATTACCACACCACCTCTTTTATTTATACAACCTGTTATCTGAGCCTGCTTTAGGCCAAAGATGTTTCCAGATTTTTTTCTCAGTTATGATGTTGTGGTAATTAAAAATCATACTTAGGGAAGAGTCTGACCATTCTGAAGCTGTGATTTATAGAGTGGCAAGTAAATAAAATGGTTCATATCTAGATCTGTAGATCAAATATTCTCTGAGAATTTTACAATATATTTAGGAATATATTTAAGTGTGTTTGTCAAGATTTGATGTCTGTGGAGCAGGAATCCAGCTTTGCCCTCTGAGTCTCCTCCAATCCGTTTCTGCCACAGGCCACCCTGGCAAGCACAGAATCTCCCAGCAAACATCTCAGGATTGCTTTTCCCAGGATTAGTGGACTGGCTTGAGGGACTCTTTGCATCTGGTTGTGCATTTTCCAACAGATTTCTAATGCAGTATTTATTGAATGGAAAAGGGTAATGGCAGAGAAAGAAAACTGCTCAAGCCTGGGTGGGTCAGGGTGAGTTTGAACACTTGCTTCGTTATTTTAAAGGGCTTTTCCAACCTAAACAAATCCATGATTTATGGAATCACAGGGTAACACCACCCCTGGCACTGATAAAAGGTGCAGGTTTATTGGCCGGACACAGAGAGCAGTGATTAATTTCTCCTGTTTTTCCAAGAGATGCCACAGAATTTAGCTCACTAAAGGCATATCTAGCACTGATGTATGGTGCTGGGTATAAACACCAATTACTTGAGCTCTCGGGTCCCCAGAGAGACAGACAGATCAGCAAAAGGGCCTGCAGGGGAAGCTGAGGAGTCGGAGAAAGCAGAAGGAAAAAAAAAGAAAAGGAAATTATGCTAAAATATAAAATACAGCCAGCCCCAGGCTGGTGACACCCTGGTAGAGCAGTTCCTAATCTTGGGCAGGGAGCAAGAGTCCCATGGACTCCCCTTCCCCAGGAGCACTTTTGCTCTGCTTCCTCCTCTTCCTCCTGCTTCCTCCTGCTTCTTCCTCTTCCTCCTGCTTCCTTCTCTTCCCTCTGCTTTCTCCTGCATCCTCGTGTTTCTTCCTGCCTCCTCCTGCTTCCTTCCACAGCCTTCTGCTTCCTCTTCTTCCTCCTTCTTCCTCCTGCGCTTTTCTGCTGCTTCCTGCTTCTTCCTGCTTCCTTCTGCTTCTTTCTACAGCTTCTTGCTTCCTCCTGCTTCCTCCTGCATTCTCCTGCTTATTCCTAGAGCCTCCTGCTTCCTCCTCTTCCTTCTACTTCTTCCTTCTTTCTTCTGCATCCTTCGGCAGCCTCCTGCTCCCTCTTGCTTCCTCCTGCTTCATTCTGCTCCCTCTTGCTTCCTCCTGCAGCCTCCTGTTCCCTTCTCTTCCTCCTGCTTCATTCTGCTTCCTTTTTTCTACAGCCTCCTCTTCCTCCTGCTTCTTTCTCCATCCTCCTGCTGCCTTCTGCATCCTCCTGCACCCTCCTGCTTTCTCCCATTTCCTCCTGCTTCCTCCTCTTCCTCCTGTTTCCTTCTACTTCCTCCTCTTCCTCCTGCAGGCTCCTCCTTCCTTCTCCTTCTTCCTCCTCCTTTTTGCAGCCTTCTGCTTTCTCCTCTTCCTCCTCTTCCTCCTGCAGCCTCACTCCCCCAGCTCCACCACCGCCTGGCAGCTCCCCGTATCTATTGACCCAGATAAGAGGCAGCCTGTGACTCCGTGTGTATTAATAAACAGGCTGTGTGATTAATGTTTCTTGATTTTTCTGGTTCCCTGTCAGTGCCTTTTGAACAATTATCATATTAATAAATGATCAACGTGTCAGTGACTAAAATAGTGTTAGGAGAAATTAGTGCAGTGTACCAACCAGAAATCCATTGCACTGCTGCTGAAAAATGGTCACCAGTGTAGGACTTGAACACTTGACCTTTTTCTCCTTCTGGCTACTTTTAATTGGAAATCTAAGAAAATGCTTTGACCTTTAGATAGTGTTGCTCAGATTATTTACAGCTCTGCTTGGAGCTCCAGGTTTCTTTTAATTTGTGAGAATCCAAAGCTACCCTAAGATTACAGGAAATTAGGGTCTGGCCAGCCCTCTTCATCTGACTGATGCTACTGTATGGGAAACAGCATAAAAACTTGTGACAACATACAGAATACACATAAACTAGGAAAAAACCCACTAGATCAGGTATCAGGAGGAGCCTGACTTTTTATTATTTGGGTAGGTCCTTCTCTCAATTCTTTTTTTCAATTGTGAAATGAGCCAGCAGGCAATTAAACTTCTTACTTCTTACCTCCATTAATTATTTCTCAGGAATATTGTTAGGAAAGTTGATTTTTGACATGTAGCAGCTCTTCATACCTTGGAGGGAAAAAGCCCCCAGCATCTCTAAGGGCTCCTGTGACCAGCAAAGCACAACAGGTGTGCAAAGAGGGACACCCAGAGGGAATCGGGGACTCCTGCTGGGACCTTGGAATGTGTTTGGAAATCAGACAGAAGGGATCCTAAGGGATCTTCCAATTTATCTCTCTGTCTCCTTCCCTCGAAACTGCCTGGCTATTTTTTGATTCATCTCCTCTGAGTGACTTTCAGCCACCCAGATCCTGCCCTCATTCATTGTGGCTGGTTTTATTTCCCCTCGTGCCATCCTGGGTGATGAGTTTCATCCCTCACCTCTGGCACACCAAGGAATGGAAGGCTGGGAGAGGCCCTCGAGGTCCCCTCAGCTGAGCTCCCTGCACATCAGACATCCCAAATTACAGCACCAGTTCCCTCTGCAGCTGTGAAACATCTGGGCCACGAAAGCACAAACCATCCCTGAGATCTTGACAAACCAGGGGAAAGATCATATTCTTTTTGGCAGCTGGACACTGATTTTTAGAAAATTCATTAAAATGTAGCCCAGCCATTGGTTTTATTTCTCTTAATGCTTTCTTAAATACTCTTTAGAGCATTTAACTCTTTAAATAGGCTGAGGTACTCCTGTAAAGGGAACATTCGAGGCCTGGGATCCTTCAGCACAGCCATACAGCTCCAATATGGGCTGTGGGCTGACAGAGTGCCCAGGAGAGCATCTTAGCACTGCTCTGCTCACAGAGTAACAGGTTTTTATGGGTGTTCTCAGGAAATCTCCAGGGTAGGGAGGTGCAGGTGAATCATTTCTGATGAATCAGTGTCCTCACTCCATCTGCCCTGGCTCCCTGAGCATTCCCTGGACATCTCAGAGTTTATCCGTGGGCTCAGTGGGGTGCACTCTGTGTTTCCAACCTGAATTTATCAAGCAGAAGGGCTTCACATCAGCAATCATTTACAGGACAGACACCAAGGCAGGCAGTGGTGACAAAAATTTCCGAGCAAATGCAATATTAAACCCAGCAAAGGCTTCACCTGGAGAAAAATGTGCCACAGCCCCAAGCTGAGGCAGGCCTGTGTGTCATTTCAGGTCAATATAATTTTTTTTTTTTCCAGCAGTATTTAATTTATCTGGGGGAACTTGGGCTTGTTCTTGGTGACGATTTTTTTTAAAACAATACAGCATTATTCCCATTGTAAGCACAGGGCTGCTTTTTGCACACAGACAAAATACCACACACATCGTGTACATCCAGTAAGTACGAATAAATCTAATTGAAAGTGTGAATTACAACTATGCAAAAGTGAATTTTTTGTTTAAATTAATAGTCTTATATCCGTGCAACTCAGTGTTATTAAACACAATTAATTTCTCAGTAACTCAGCTGTCTATTTTATATCAGAAGATAAAATTTATCCTTGAAAAGCCCAAAGGTTTATGCAAAGATCAGCTTGGTTTTATCCTGACCTGTTCAGTCAAGTATGAACTAAGGTTTTGTTACAGAATCGTTGATGAATAATAGGTTAAAAAAAAAAAAAGCACCATCCATGATACTGTCGGCAGAGGTGGCCATTAGGAGAAAAAGCCACCAAAAGCAAAGGGTTGCTTAATTAAAAGGTGGAGAAATCCAAGTTAAAAAGAAATGTGTAAAAAACCTCCATTTTACCCTTAATCATTAGAATATAGCTTTTAATATTTTTATATAGTAGTTATTAGATGCTTTCAAAAATTCAGCAACTATTATGATATTTTGCAGCTGAGGTGTTCATCTAAAGATGAAATAAGTAAAGTAAAACTGACACTTGTTTGCATGCAGAGATTTGTTTACCTGTGAATGCCTCACACTCCTCCAACAAGACCCGGTCATGGGGCTGGTTGGAGTTACCAGCAAACAAAACAAGCTGCAAAGGCCAGGATCTGGAATTTTACAACACTGCCGTGCAGAATTCTTTCCTTGGTTGATTGAGACAGCTGAAATTATTCAATTTATTAATATTGAATAAAGCCATTCCCTGGTTTGAAAGGATGCTCTGCTCACATCTCTGCTCACGTTATCATCGCCTCCTGCACTTGGCCAGGCCATCACTCCCTCAATCAGACGTGGCTTTGCTTCCTCCCTCCTGCTATCCCCTCCCTGCAGACACACCCTGCCAACGAGCTGCTCCAGGCTGCTCTCAGAGTCCCTGTTTCTGCTTTACATCCTGGAAAACGAAACCAAAAAATCTGTCCCTGTAAAGCCCCCAAGGCTGACGGGCAAGCTGAGTATGGAATTTGCTGCTTCCCCGCAGTGCTGCTGCCTGGTGATGGATGAGGAATGCTGCCTGTCAGCCTTCCTCCGCAGCTAATTTCTTAAAAATCACCCCTCTGCTGCAAGGGGAGGGTTTTTTATTACCAAATGAAAAACAGCAGCTTGTGTTGTCTGGGAAATGTGTTGTCATCCCTGCTTTGGTTCTATTTCACCTGGAAAAAAATAAAATCACCCCAGTTCTGGAAGTGGGGAAAAAGCTGAGCAGGAGTGAAATCTGCCCTGTGTTAGTGAGATCATCACTTTCCTTCCCTTTGGGTGCTTTACTGAAGCACTTAAAACTGGAGTTCTTCTGGAAGCACAGAAAAGTTCCACTGACAGGTGTAATAAAGCAATTTTCAGTAGACACTTCTCCTCTTCTCTTCTCTTCTCTTCTCTTCTCTTCTCTTCTCTTCTCTTCTCTTCTCTTCTCTTCTCTTCTCTTCTCTTCTCTTCTCTTCTCTTCTCTTCTCTTCTCTTCTCTTCTCNCTTCTCTTCTCTTCTCTTCTCTTCTCTTCTCTTCTCTTCTCTTCTCTTCTCTTCTCTCTTTTCTCCTCATGTTTCTGTTTAGAACAAGAACAGAAGAACATAATCTGACCTTTTTTCAGCCATTTCCATACCCTTGAGTTATTTTTGGGTGCATTTGGGATCAGCATTCATTTAAAAAATAATTTTAATCCCAGTATTTGCAACACACAGTTATTGTGAAGCAAAAAGTGGGGATGAGCTCCCAAATGTCCCGCTCTTCTTGGCAGACACCAGTGAGACATCCCAGGGATCTGGGGGCAGCCCCCTGCTGGAATTGTTCATAGTCAGGGGCAAAAACCAAGGTGTGGGATCACAGAACCATGGAAAGTCTGGGGTTGGAAGGCACCTTGAAGATCCTTTCATTCCCACCCTCCTGCCAACACCTTCTGCAGAGGATGAAATTGGAAATATCTTTTACAAGTTAAAATAATTCCAGTTTTAATCTTAAAGAAAGGAATTTAACATGACAGAGATGCCACCCCCCAGGCCAGGTAGCTCAGGGCTCTATCCAGCCTGGCCTGATCTCCTGGAGCCACGTGGAACAAACTGTTTCTCCCAGATTTGGGGTGTCTCTGCCTTCTGCACAAAATGCAGCATGCTTTTCAACCAGAAAATTCAGTCCACAGCACTTTTTCCCTGCCAAGGTAGATTTCAAAATGATTACAAAGCCTCCAGAAAAGATAGATGCTAAATCTGGGCCAAGTAAAACCACCACATTAGGAAAAACAATCTCTGTCAGATAATGGGAACAGGTTAGCAAAATCCAGGAAATGGAACACCAAAAAGATTTCTTTTGCATGAGAAATAAAAACTAAACAGCAAATGGGGCATTTTGACCTTAGGAAACCCCTGCATAAATTGCTAAAATGGGTAAGTTCCTCATTATGATGGTATTTTCCTTAATCAAAGGGATTATTTGTGAAGGAGAGCTCCACTGGAGAGCCCTGAACGTATCCAGTGAGGCTGCCTCTTCTCCCTCTCTGCCTGACGAGCTTCCCTGACACGTGAAATCTCTGTTTGCATTACCAAACTGGGGCCTTTCACACTGAGTGATCTTATGTCCTGACTCTGTGCTTTCCATGATTGCACCCTTGCCTGGCGAAAAGCTCCATCAGCACCTTGATTCTCTTTCTGTTTCTTTTTCCCAAACCAGCTCGAAACCTTAGTGCTTCACTGGGTTCATGTTAGCCGTGAACTCGATCTGGTGCTCAGATAGAAGCTTTGGGTTTCTTTCAGACTCAGAAATTTGCATTTTTAACTAGTGGAATATAAAATGCCACAGTTGAAGTCAGAGGAAGAAACCACAATGCAGACAGTTTTTAAAAGCAGGATTCAAAAGCACTTTTTTCCAGTTAATTCAGCGCTCCCTGTCTCCCCTGATTTCAGCTGCTGGAGGAAGATTGCTTCTAATTAGAGTCTGACTCCAGAGCTGAACCTTATTTTTAACCTGTTCCCGGGGCAGGTGGTGCAGACCTTGGAGAGCCAGTCTGGAGCAGTCTGCGCTCAGCTGAGCCCACAGCAGCTGCCCCAGGAGGGGGATAAATCCAAATAAATTGGTGTTTCAGGAAAGATCCAGATTAAGGAGGGGAGATGCTGCATTCCAAGAAAACACTGAGATCTCTGGGGTTGTGGTGCATTTCTCACTGGGCTCTGGGATCCTGTTCAGGTCTTGGTAGATTCATTGAGTTATTTCCCAGCACTCCTTTGACACAGGGCAGAAGGAGCTGAGGCAGTGAACAAGACACACAGCAAAGCCATTTTAATGAGCGGATTATTGCTGGAAAAGGTGATTTCAGAGGGACAGGTGTTTGTTGCAAATTCAGGTCTGCTGTAGACAACAGCTCCTGCAAAGGATGAAAATTGAAATATTCATTACAAGTTAAAATAATTCCAGTTTAATCTTAAAGAAATTTAACAGGAAAAAAAAGAAGCTGGGTTAGAACAAAGCAAAACATGTTTTTGCTCTGATTTTTGCCATGTAACAGTGCCCAGCTTTCAGAGCAGGGCAAGGAGCAGCTGACATTGCTCATTTATGTGGTGACTGCAGTAGGTGTGCCTACGGATTTTTGCATTTACCGCTGGCAGTCCCACTACAGAAGTTCTCTAATCCCCTTCCAGCACATAATTATTCTGGAGAGCCAGCTGAGCTGGAAATGGAAAAGCCCGTGGCATGGAGGAGCTGCTGTGCTGACATTACACACCCAGCACGTGGCCAGCACGGTGGAGACGCAGCTCTGTGGCCAGCCCAGAGAGCCTGTGGCCACTTCTGCAGCAGCAGAGGAGCAGCACAGCTGCTGCTCAGACAGCAAAATGATTTCAAGGCTGCCTTATACAGTGGCAGCTTATAAATTCTGTGTTTATTCACCCTGCTTGTAAAGCCTGGGCTGGGTGTACTGCTGGGAAATGAATGTGCCCTGGCAAGGGAAGCCTGGACAGTGGGATGTGACAGTGTTGAATTAAGCTATCAGTACTAATTGTATTCTTGGTAAACTTGCTGCTCTTCTCTGATCATTGGGATTGACTTTGGGAGATGGCTTTTTAAAACCTTTTTTCGCTCAAAACTTTTAACACAATCAAAAAAACCCACCAAACCACTGGTGAAAATAATTCTTTTTACAAATCCTTTTTTGTTGTTGTTTTCCTAAGAAATTCTTTGTAGTACTGCTGTCAAACAGCTCCTTTTCCATTTTCTATGTGTTTATAAGTGCGTGTGTTATGCTTAGGCAAAGATCCAGTGTTAACTTGTGGAAGAAACTGGACCATGGATTTATGTCACTGTAAATCCTCTCAGTCCCCCCTGGTGTTCAAGGGACTCCCTGGAGCTCAGGAGATGTTTCCCTGAGCCCAATGCCCTGCCCTGATGGATACACCCCACATCCAGAGCCTCTCCCACTCCCAGCCCAGCTCAGCCACCTTGCGCAGTCCCTGGGTACAACTGGGCACACAACTGGCAAGGGAACAGGAATGTGAGTTGGGACAGGAGCAGGCATAAGAAACATGATTGATGGGAGAAGCCTAAAAAGCTTCCTTCTGAGCAGAACAAAATTCTTTTTGTGAGGGAAGCCAGCTCCTCACTGTGATCTCCAGGCAGGACCAAAGCAAGGGAGCAGCAGCTGAGCCCCAGGGCACGAGGACAGGTAGGAAATGCCGCACCTGGGGCTGAAGGGCTGCACAGCTGCTGATGTTTCACTGCAGCCCTTCCAGGAGGGACCGTGAGCTGTGCAGGGAAAGGGGAGCTGGCACACACACAGCTGGTGTTGGAGGCTGCTCCTGCAGGAGCGGGACCTGGCAGCTCCCTCCAGACAGCACCCACACTGCTGAGGGCACTGGCTGCAGCCTGGGGCCGGGATTTGGGGGGTTAATCAGGATTTTTTTATTTATAAGCCGTGGCTCCAGAGAGCTGAAGTTTAGAAGTGCCGGTGATTTACATGCTGGACCTTCCAGCTGCAGATTTTTGTTAGCCAAGAGGAAAGAGAAAGGGGATCGGAAGGATCACAATCAAGGGAACTCTGCAGTGAGAGGAGAGGTGTTGTCATATCCCATTTGCTGTTACACACCTGCTCCTGTTAAAGTGTTTTATTGCCTTCCCAGATCAAGGTTACCCTGACACGGGCTGGAGCACACAAACCCTCAGCCAGGCCTCATCTGTAGGTGATGCCACATCCATGCCTGTGTGGCGGAGCCATGCCTGCACAAAAGAGCCCTTTATCAATGCATTTGGGGAAATTCCTGTTGGCTTTCCCTCATTGTTTCAGTGGGAAAGAAAACTGGGTGTATCCAGAGAAGGAACAAGGGAGCAGCAACATCCAGGGGGTCCCTGCAGCAAATATCCCTGCAGGAGGCTCCCAGCAGTTGTGGGGAAGTGTTGGGGGCTATTCCAGGATTCTGAGAGAGAAAAATCCCAGCCAACCATATCATATCTCATTGATCCCTGCCAGCTACCGAGGAGCCTGTTCCAGCCTTATGGAATCACCCTTTTTCACTCAGATCCTCCGCACCACTTTGTTCATGAGCTCAAACTCCAGACAAACAAAGTGTCCTCCTTATTGTGTGTGGATATGAACGGCCAGTGAACTTCAGCCTTTCTGAGTCACAGACCTGTCCTAATATTTGAGTCTTCTTCAGCAAATAAAGGCTCTCCTTCTGGAGGGAGAGGGCTCTTTTGTCAGGTTAATTAAATCCAGCAGTGCTGCCGAGGTTGCAGCTGTTAGAAATTACAAAAGCAGCAGCCTGGTGTAAGCCCGGGGATCAGCGGAGTATTTCATGGCTTATACAAAGATTTGTAAGCAAAGGAAGAACTCAAAGCAGGGGGCCAAAATGTCTAAATCAAAGAACTTTCTCTGGCTGAATCTTTCTGGCATCTTGAATGTTGAGCTGACGGACGCTCCTCTCCCCAGCAAAGCTGTGCTGAATACAATGGAATAACTCACTGCTGCAGAGGAGGCTGGGAAAACTTAATAGAAAACCACTTGAAAATTCAGTCTCTTGGATGAGGTGATGCCTGATATACTTAAGGATGCTAATGTTAAGTAGTAGCAAAATCCTCTGCTGTCCTGAGTCCAAAGTTGCTTTAATAAAGGAGAGAGAAGAGGCAGAAGATGTTGAGCCTTGTCTCTCCTGCCAGTCTGTCTAATTAACATGGAATATTAACTAAAATGGTAAGTAATCATCTCCAGTAAGTGATATGGAAATGAGTGTGCCTCAGCTAGAGAAAATTCATTGGAGTTCTTTAATATATTCATACCAATGCTCAAGTGGCTCGGTGTTTTCCAGCTTCTTTCTTTCCTCTCTTTTTCTACTCACATTGACAAAACTCTATTCCTGAACATCAGCTCTGGGCTCACAATTATAGTTGCTCTAATCCCAATAAATATCACCCTATGGTAGCATTCAGCATTTTTTTAACAAATTCTCTTACTTTCACTGAGCTTTTTTAAAATTTTTTTTGGCAAATATATTAGTTATTTGGTGTTTAAAAGGTCATCTTGAGCAATATTTTGAAAATCTATCTTTGCTGGTTTCAACCTAAAGTCCCAGATTACAGGTGTTCCGAATTTTGAGTTGCATCTAAACACTCCTGTCATAAATGATATTTATATACTTTTGTGAGGCCTGGAGACCAACCCCTTCAAAAAGCTTCTTAGACTTTGGGCATGTGTGAAAAAGTGTCAATATTTCATTTGCAGTTAGTTAGAGTTGTGCTTAATTTTCCTGCTCTCTGAGAAACAATTGAATTTAATTCAAAAGTTTCATTGATTGCACCAACCCTCAGAAGGAGCCTACAATGAGTTTTTGTTCAGGGTTATACAGCTGAAGCTGGACCTCCCTCAGACCATCCAGTGCCTGTTTTTATATCTTAACTGCCAAATCCTGTTAAATGTCACAATTTCAGTGGGTTTGGGCTATTTTGGAGGAGGTGTGCTGCGACTGTGTTTTGAGTCTCTCTAGAGAGCGTGGGTTTGTTCACCTGGGATGAATTCCCAGTGTCCATATTCACCCAACTGCCAAATCCTGTTAAATGTCACAATTTCAGGTTTTTTGGGCCATTTTGGGGGAGCTGTGCTGTGACTACATTTTGGCTTTCTCTGGAGACGCTGGGTTTGTTCACCTGGGATGAATTCCCAGTGCCCATATTCACCCAAGCTTTAGTGCCCATGGCCACAGCCAAGGGATTTGCAAGTCTGCTCCGTTTCCATGCGAATTGCAAATTCTCCGAAGCGCTCGGAGGAAGAAAACTCTTCCAGAGAATATTTGTGTTATCTCTTTCCTCCAGGTGCCTCGTTTTTAATGTTTGCAGAAGAAACACGAATAGTATTTTGTAGGAAAAGCTTTAATGTCTACATTTGTTATCAATGGCTTTTGTGTCCACTTATTCCTGGAGCCTTTAGGGAGGATGTTGCAAGGGGGAGCACTGGGAACCCCGCAGAATGACAAAATGATGAAAGGGAGATGAGCATGGGCTGCCTTCATGGTTCTTATCATGGAATTTCACAGCAAAAGGCAAAGAGAGCTGCACTTACAACAGGGCAGAGAGAGAGATGTCAAGCATGAAAAATCCAAGCTCCCTTTGAGCTGAATGTAGGAAAATAATAGAAAAGATAAGTGCAACCTTTAAAAATCATAAGAATAACAATGTGTTCTGCAAATAGGAATGATTTAATCTGGAAATTCCTACAAGACTCCCAGGCAGAAACTTTTTTTTCCCAGCTACTCCATCCAAGGTGCAGGTGGGAAAATATTTTATTGTCCTGCCTTACAAAACCTTTCTGCCTTCAGAACCAGGGGGTAATGGGCTTAAATCTCAGCTCCGTACAGGGCACAGAGAGATGTGTAAATACAAACAGGAATTTGAAATCCCGACTGCTGGAAATCACCTGCATCCCTGTCTGTAGCATCTCCAGCCCTGTAATGCATTTTCAGCATAAATATAATTGTTCCAGGGCAGAAGTCAACCCAGGGTCGGTGTTTCAGAAAGATCAGCAATAAATGCCCAGCTAATGGGTCAAAAAAAGCTCTTGGCACTGCAGAGTTCCAGCAATGCCTTTGACCAAACTGAGCTCCTCAGGTGGGTGTGAGTGTTCCCAGCAGGCTCCTGGAAAAGTTTTGAGCGACTTCGGTTTCTCCATCAAGGACTCAGTGCTCAGACCTTACAAGCTGAGCCCTTGGAAGAGCACTAAATTAACTTTCTGCCTGGCTGCAAGGATTACACACCACGGGAAATGTTTGCTGTGATTTCTTTTTGTGGCATAAAAATGGATGAATTTTCCGAAGTCGTTATCTTCATCAAAGCCAACCTGCTCTCATTAGACGTACTCCGAGAAGAGTTGATGTTCATTTGTTTCTGCTGCCATCTGCTTTTACTGCTGCAGCAGACATTTGTGGGGAATTGAATATGGTAATGCTCTTTTTTCACCCCTTGTGCAAAAAGAACTTATTTTGAAATGCCTCTGTCTGAAAAGCAGACCAAAATAAAGGAGAAAACAAACGTGCAAGAAAAACTTTTTCAGCTTTCAGTGCTTACCAGCTACTCTAAGCAGTTGGAACTAGTTTTGCATTTTATTTCCCACATATCTTGTAGCAATCAAAAGTCTATGAAAAATGTCAAATTACCCATTTTATTACTGTTAGAGGCTCTGCTGTCAGTGTCCACTATCACCTTGCCTCTTTCAAGAGATGAGGATCAAATGGGCTTTTGGAGAATGCATTTTAAGGGTGAAACTCTTCTTGACTATCTCCCCCGAATATATATTCCACCTATCTGAGCTGAATGTCAAAGATTTTATTGTAAATTTTCTTTTGGGTTGTTAAAAGGGGAATCTGTATTTTCCTTTTATCGAAAGGCTTCATAATGGAGTGGCTCAGTGCACTCAGTACGGCTGAGCTGTGCCAGCTCCCCATAACCAAGGTCATCAGAAGAACCATTTAACCCTTAAATATTCTCATTTTCCTCTTCCGAGGAGATTTTGTGCTGTGTGCTCAAATGAGAGACAGCTCTTTTGAATTCTCATGGCCAGGCTCTTTTCTTTGGTTTTTATCATCATTTTCATTCTTTTTCCAACAAGAAAACTGAACAAGGGCAAAATGTCATGGGCTTAATATACTGAAGTGTCAGAAGTTATGCTCAGTAATAAAAAGGAAGGCAGGCAGGCTGTTTATTCAGACACAGGGCCTATATTCTAATGGGAAAGGTGAATAATGCAAACTAAATTATATCTATGAAAGCCTAAAAAGGACCATGTCGCTCTCTGTGGCATGGCAAAATGATTATATCTGAAAATTAACTTTGCTTTAAGATACAGCTCAGCTTGGAGACACCATTTGAAGCCAAAATTCAGTCAAGCAATTCCATAACCTTCCAAAATATTATCCTCCTGTGAACTTTATCTGATAGCAAACATTTAAATGGCCACAGCTCAAACCCTGATGACTACAGAATGAAATGAACATGAAACAAAAAAGATCTTAAAAATAATAATATTTTTCCCTCGTTATATCAGAATCACAGAATCATTATTTGAAAAGATGAAATTACCTGAAGTTGTGCCAAACATGAGGCTCTTTCTTTGCTCCAAGAGCCATTAAAGTTCAGTGTGCAACAGCAGCTTTCCTGCATTAATGAATTCCTTTGAGGAAGGTACTTTTATCTCTCCTAATAAAAGCAGTCATCTAAATCTTTGGCTTTGGGCTTCTTTTTTTAATCATCACAGCAATATCAAATCATTGCTTTGTCTCTCCCACTGTGAGCCCATTGTTGTGTATTTGTACAACAAGAAACTCTCCTCGTGCCAATTCTTTTACTGAGCCCACAGTGATCCATCAGGGTGCCCGAGTTCTTTTGATGTTGGGCTTTATAAACATAAAACCAAAAGACTGAATATTCTGGAGTCATTCAAAGCTGAATATCTGCCACTGAAAGGAGAAATGTAAGGCCATAAAGGCAGAGTCTTTCAGCTGAATTACAATCCTCAATAAAGTGCCAAGGTGCGTCGTTGTGTGTCAGGATACAGAGGTTCCCAAGGCTCCTTCTTTCAGCCACTTTTATTTTTCCTGAAATTCAGAGCGAATTATTACCAACCACGAGGTTGTGTCCAGGTTCTGGGCTGCCATGAAATTCAGAGCGAATTATTACCAACCACGAGGTTGTGTCCAGGTTCTGGGCTGCCCCACAGAGAGGAGAAGCTGAATGGGCAAATAAAAACATCTTGTGTTAATATGAACAGGGTTGGTGCATTGTGCTAACCCCTGGGAATCCCAGCCGTGGGTCAGGACACGTTTGCACCGAGTAATCCCAAAAGCCAACAAGTCAGTGAGTTCCACAGCTGCGAAACACACGTGGAACATTCACTGCCTGCTTTGTCTGAGCTGCTGTCACTCTGTTATTGCATATTTGGATAAATAGATGCTGCCTTCATGCAGCAGAAAAACCAACTGGCACAGCAACAAGGTAGATCTTCTGAAAGTCTGTTTCCTCAAGCAGATCTTTAACTCAGCGCACAACTCTGTAACAGATTGAGGACAGCACAATAGATGAAGTCTGTTAAATCCAGGCATAAAATCCCTGCATCACACCACCGCCCCCAGGAAACGCTCTTTGTGCTTTCCTCTCTGCATTGAAATGTCTTCTCCCCTCTATTTTGTCTATTTGAGAAAACCCGTTCAGTCTGGGCGGTTCTGCTGTTGGTAATTACGGCTTGGCGAGGCCCTGGGGCTGCAGCGAGCCAGGGGAGGCTTCTGGCTCACGATGATGGTTGGAATTTGGCACAGAAGGACATGAACCAGCTCTGTTGGTTGGAATTTGGCACAGAAGGACATTAACCAGCTCTCTTTCTGCTGGATTGAATTTGGCACAGAAGGACATTAACCAGATTTCTTTGCTGAACTTTGCAATGAGGATTTGGTGATTTTTTCTTGTTGTTTTCTCTGCCCTCTTTTGTACCTCACATTTTCCTTTTGTCTCCGTGTTAATTTAACAGCTACCAGGTTCCTGCATCAGGAGCATTTTTAATCTTCTCAAAAGTGATGCATAATTTGCGAGACTTTGCAAAAAACCACAATATTTTTCATAACTTCTGTTGAATGCAGAGGGCAATGCTCCCATAATTTTGCTTGCTGTATAATAAAACATTACAATGAAAATTCCTTGGCATAAATATGTGAGAAGCTAGTGAGGAATCCACCAGTCAGACTGCCTGTCTGTAACATGTGTTGGTAGTTTTGCTTCCAGGCTAGAATTTTTATTCAAGGGTGAGTGGCACCTGAGGAAATCAGGATTCAAATGAAAAATAAATGCAGTCTGATTTCCTAGGAAAAAACAAAAATATCGAGGAGGTTTTGGGCTCAGACCATGCAGGCATTCATTTACCAACTGTTTACTGTTCAGCTCCACTGCCATCTCTCTGCATCGATTTTCTTTCAAAATAACATCCCCTCGCCATTGACAAGTCAATTCCAAACAGCAAATTCTCCTTTCCAAGTGTTCAGTCTATGTTGCTCTGGGCCTTCACAAATGCCTGGTCTGGTTTAATATGAGGAGCTCAGGGTTTCTCCCTGACAGACCTCTCTGATTTGCTGATTACCTGGGATGCTTTCCCAGCCACCAAGAGAAAAATAAACTCCCCGTTTTGACAAAAGTGATGAAATAAATGCGGGCTGGAGTTAAACGAGTTTGCTCTCAGCTTCCCCATTTCAAGGCCAATTATGAAAATACCATTTTTCCTGCACTGCCAACGGCAGCGTAAATCCTTCCAAATTTTCTAGGGGAGTTTTTCTTCACTTTCATGTCCAAAAAAAAAA